>JAOEHY010034948.1:40049-64717 GCA_025447955.1 Psilopsiagon aurifrons | reverse complement strand
CTTGGTGCTTGCTGTCTGTTCATCCCTCTTAACCCCCCCAAGTTTTTCACAGGTGAGAAACTGCCCCAAAGCTTTACTGGGCAGAGAGGAATCCAGACACAACCTGGCCGATTTTGAAGTCAGCAGCAGCTGGGAAGAGATATGTTCCTGTCTAATTAATTATTTCCCTGGGAATCAAAGGCAATGGGGTTTGTTTGGTCTTGGTAACGAATCAATCACTTCTGAGGTACGATGTGCAGACAGACACGGGGAAGCAGCCGGTGTCCTCAGCTGTGCATGCGTATTGCAATCTGGCTTCATTCTGGAATGGGAAGCTGCTGAGATCTCTGGTTTCATGTCAGGGCCATTCCTCTCCCAAAGGCAGCACAGGAGGCTCCTCAGAAGCAGCAGAAAACTGCTGCCCCTGAAGATACGGAGTAACATGTGATTTCCAGAGCACCTCCTGTGTACTTTCCTTCTGGGGCTGTTGCCCAAAAGGTTGACATAACTTTACAGTGGTTTTGGGTTCACAAAGCCTCTCCATCAGCATCCTTGAGTCCACTGCAAAGGCAAAAGCTTTCTCCTTTGTGCTCCTGTATGAGAACTGCAGTACGTGGCTGTTGATGGGGTTCCCTCTCCTGATCATTGCACGTGAGTAGCACGGAGTGGCTCGTGGTCCAGCACACCAAACCAACCCCTCTTCTGGCCCTGTGACTGGGAGGAGGTGGTGTATGACTTTGTTCTGGCCACATATGGCTTGCGGGGCAGTAGGGGGGTGGCCTTTGCTGTTGTTGGGTACTGGTAAGATTAGGTTTTGGGGTACTTTGATTGATCAGCTCGAAGCACTTGCAGCTGGATGAGGGCAAATTATCATTCCTTGTCTTTATGTGTATTCAGACCCATTTAATGAGAATGTCTAATTAACACTTAGGAGAAAAATATCTATTTACTAAGAGAGGAATAGCCTTCACACAATTCCCTGCAGGCACGCTCAGTGCTGCCCACAGCAATTCTGTTTTAAATAAAGAAGAGTTTTTGGCTGGCTTCTCATCCAAACCTACTGACATTTTGCCTTTCAGAGTGTAGTCAGCAGCCTGCAAATGCCAGTTGCGCCTACTTCTGATAGAGGAGCCCACGAGTGTCCATGCTTGGGTCCTGTATGTGCTACCTCCCCATACCACTATCATCCCTACCCCTGCAGGAAGACACTCAAGTTCAAGTTACCACCTCCTTCGCAAGGGGTATTGCCTCATTCAGTGGTTTGGCCACTACAAACACAGGGCAGACAAGGTGTTAGGGGTAAATGTGAGAGGCTGGGCTGAGCACTCATCTTTATTGCTGCAATCCTTCCTCTGCTGCAATGATTCCTTAATCCTTATGTGTTTATCCCAAAAGCAAGTAATAAAAAAATCCCATTCTTGGGCAAAGACAAGGAAGAAATCCATACTGGGGGAATAAGGGAACAGAGAAAGTGTGGCCCCATCAAAAACTGCACAGGCACCACGAAGAGTGGCAGCTGTAGGATTAGCCCTTTCTCATGTAACTCAGGAGAAATCATAAACCACTGACACTAGCTGAGCCTCAGTGGCCTCTGTATAAGCCTAAGCACCACATTATTCTTTCCCCCCCAAAGCACTGTTGCTTGATGCATTGAAATGCGTATGTGCCTGTTAAACAGCTGTGCACTTGAACACATCTGTAATGCCCTTTGCAGGGTCTGCCTGTGTCAGCCATGCCTCTCAAGAGCATCTAGAGAGGGAAACATCAGAATGGACAGGCTTCCACAGTGGAAGCTATAGAGAAAGTATTCAGGCAATCAGGGTGTCCAGAGACAGTGCCAGTTAGGAAAGGCAGCAGAGCAACTCTTGTGCTTGTAGAAATTCATAGCACTTAGCAGCACCTAGTCTGGCACTGCAGGGATTGTGCAGACTGTTACCTTATGCAGGGTAAAACTGTGAGTATTTTACTCCTGTGAATAGCCCCAAGGTAAACAAGTACTTTTCTCAGCTGAGTATTTATCCCTTAATCACAGACTGGGAGGCTCCTAAATGGCTAGTTTTGCTTGCTCTTGCTACATACCAATGTGCATCCATGAGACTTTGAGTCCCTCTCTCTGAGCCAGGGTCCTCCAGCAAACCTTTGAAGGAAGCAGCTGAAAGGAAAGAGCAGGAGGAGGATGCTGGCCACCCCTCTGGCCAGGAGAGAGGAGGATGTGATAGGAGGAGAGGAGGGCACCTTCAGGCTGAGAGCATTCTGCATTTCCAGGCTTCTGAAAGTCTCCACTAGGTCCTCTGGCATGGGGCTGAGTTGTTCGTGTATGGATGGTCTCCCCAAGCACACTTGATTTCAGTCTTCCACACATCATAAAGAAGCAAGAAAAGGCAAATAGTTGACCTGGGGATGCTTTGCTGTCCTGTCTCTTCTTCTAATAGGCTGTGTCTAAAAAGCATGGGCTGAGTGATGTTCAGTGAGGAGCTAACATGGCCTACGGTCATATAGCGTATAAGCACAGTATTCATTCATATAAATAGAGGTAAATAGATACCCAGCTGTGTGTTGTCCGTGCTGACACTTTCCACCAAGGGGCTAAGTACACGTAGGAATATATCGGTACTCCAGCTTTGTTATACCAGTAGTTTAAATTATCTATTTCAGCTAATGTAGAGACAAAGAGACTGATCAACAGGCAGGGGAAAACAAATCTATAAAATATTGCTTTGCAGTTCATCTGATAAAGGAAATATATAATGTGTAAACCCTGTGTCTCATCAGGCTGAGTCGCATTTGTACAAGGAGCTCTGCTTCTCCTGTCCTTAACACTGTTATTTCCCCTATAACATCACTTACCTCTGACATAAGCCAGTATAAGAAAGGTCAGGACAATGGTTTTCACCTGTAGCAAGAAAGGACATGTTAACCTATGCTAACAAGTCTGGACAACTGGAGAACTTATTTATAAATGTATTTATAAAGATAAAACTATCTCCAAACTTTCCATTCATTGCACTATTGTCAAATCTAAGAAGCTAAGACAACTGAAATCTACTGGCATAGGAAAGCAGGGAGACCTAACACTGTTACAGTGACCTGCACATGGATGGTGCTGCACTCACCAGGATGGAGTTGCTGACCCTCTGCTTTGAGAGTGACCTCCTTGACTATGAGCTCCTTCTCAGTCTGCAGTCAAAAGAGGCTTCTCATGGGCTACCATGAGTCTAAGCAGGGTGTAACTGTGCAACTGAATATGTAAAAGCCAAACAGCTTTCACTGCTCATTGCCCAACGCATGTTATCCAGCATCTAATTTGGCTGGATGGATGCATTCCCTCCCAGCATCTTGGTCATAGGAAAAGATGCTCTGTAGGCTATGGGTTGAAAGTCAGCCAAAGCTGGAAGGTCTTGGGCAATAGGAGGGCTTCAGGGTGTGCCCCCAAGAATGTTTTCACTTGCACTATCTCATGTGCACCACCTTCAATCTGTCTGAGGTTCACCTGAAAGGGAAGTTAGGCCCAGCCCAGACTTGGTTGCAGATGTTTGCAACTGGCCTGGAGACTGCTCTGGTGTTTCTTTGGGGTTAAGGCCAAAGATATGGCTCATGATCTTCAGACTCAAGAGGCTCAGACCTGGATCAGCCTTTCCAGCTGTTCAGGAGCCCACAGATGCTGATGTCCCATATCAGACTACCTGCACTTACCCTAGCTTTGGCTTGAGCTTTCAAGAAGAGGTTCAGACAGGGACTGTGGTGTTTGGTTTGCATCACACTGCCAAAGAATATCCTGTCATTGTATGGAATCACTGAAAACTTAAATAGAATCCCTAAAACCCTTCTCCTTTCTCAAAGCTTTTTGCTGCTCTAAATGTGTTAGTGAGCAGCTACAGACTCCTGCAGCAGAACCTGCAGGATTGAGTGGTCTTGGCAGAGTAAGCTGCAAAGGGCATTGTGTTTAATAAAAGGACTAAACTTTACAGTGGCCTTCCCTATGTCTTGAAGTGAGATTTGGTCTTTCGATGTTAAGTGCTGGGCCGATGAGCGTGGAAACACAACTTGGCTTCCTGTGTCCCTCTGGCAGTGAGCAGGCAGGCACTTTTCTCCCACCCTGGGATGCTCGGGGCAGATTCCCTGCGGATTCCTATTGTCCTTCCTAAGGAGGCATGATTTGCAGCGGTGCGGGGTACCTGCAGGGGCAGTCCTGGTGGCTCAGCACCACTGAGAATCAGGCTGGGGGGGCCCGGCAAAGGCAGGGGCAGGGGCAGGGGGAGCAGGGCAGGGGGCAAAGAAGAGCAGCGGTGCTTGCTGACGCTCAAGCACAGGTCTTCCAATGGAGGGACCTGCCGCAGCAGGAGGGCTCTGGGCCCCCACAAGTCAAACTGCACAGAGTCACAGTTAATCATCATCATCGTCATCGTCGTCATCGTCGTCATCATCATCGTCATCATCATCATCGTCGTCATCATCATCATCATCGTCATCATCGTCGTCATCATCATCTTCAGTATTTATCTTCCCAGAAAGCACATCTTCTATCCAGTCCTCCAGCTCCTCTGCTGTGGGCAGGTCATCATCATCTCTGATGTCCATCCAGACGCTGTCAGCCTGCAGGGACAGGTCATGGGAGGTAAGTCAAGCTCAGAGACACCAGCAAGAGATTCACTGCTGCTGTGGATGCAGGTGGCATTAGCTTCATCTCTGCTACAGCCTACAGGCAGGCTCAGCCATAGAGTCTCTCTGCCTACACCTTGGGATTACCACTTCCCCCTGAGGTGCTGTTGCTTCTGACTAGGGGCAGTGGGACTGGTCAATGGGTTTACATGAGAGTCTGGGTCTGGTGCTGTTTGACCTAGGTTGGGTATGTGCCCGCTGCCTCTTCCTCTCCTGCAGTAAGACCATTGTCCACTTTGATGCATTGTCTTCACCCTGTCTGGCTATATTTGTGGACTCCAAGTTTACATAAAGAGAGCATAAAGAGAACTATGCTGGCTCCCCCTGCTAGGACATCACAGCATTCCCCTCCTTCTTCCCTTCCAGAGCCCTTCTGGCACCTCTTCCTTTGAGCTTTTACACCCTGCTGTCAGCAGCAACCCTTCTCCCCAGCGTCTATTACCATCCTCTTTGCCTTAGGGTGTCACTCTGGACTCTCCACATGTGATGGTGGTTCCTTCTCTTTGAAGAGCCTTTCATCACATCGTCTCAACCATGCTCCAGCTGAAGAACAGTGAAAACTGTGGATGCCCTGGACTGCAGGTGCCCCCTGTTCTTTCTCTCCAGCTTTCTGCATTACTTCCACTAATTCAGTAAGAATGAATTCCCTTCAGTGAAGAGAATTCAGTAAGAATATGCTGTCTAAATTGTGTCTGTTACCCAGGGACAGAAAACATAGCTTAGATGGCCTCTGACACCTGGAAATGCAAGGTTTTCTCTCTGCTTTGCTCTAGGTTCCTTAGGTAAGTGCTTGGGTAAGCCTCTTTCCCTTCACTGTCTCTCCTCCATAAAACAGGATCAACATCCTGTTTTGCAGAGGTGCTGTGAGGTTGTCTCATTCAGCGTTTGATGTTGCAGAAGCAAGTGCTTTTCATGTACCAGAAGACAAACACTTGCTTCTGGAAATGCATCCAGTGCAAATACATCCCCAATTTGCACTGGGTGCAAATGCATCCTCATCTGTGGTACTCAGTTCTCTTTGGTTTATGGCTTGCTAACAGGCCAGACCAATTTCTGCTCAAGGAAAGCTGTTTCTCACTTACAGTATTTATTTTCCTTCTAAACCACTAATAAGAAAGAGCCACAAAGTAGCTTGCAGCTCTTGCTTCATACAAATCATCTTGTCCTCCACCTCAGGACCGCTCTTGAGGCAAAACCCAACACCTTTAACCAATGGGAACCAGAATGGGCCCACTGCCCTTCGAGAAGATGCTGCGCACATACATAAAGCAGCATGGTGCAGAGCCCCATGGCCCTAATCGTGAGCCAGTGCGACGTGACAGAGCAGCAGGGCCTGCCGGGAGCTCTGGTGTTTGTATTGGCAGGTTCTTAGAGGAGTGATGGGGTCACAGGGGTTATGTCCACCGAAGCCAAGAGCAGTGTTTATTTTTACTCCGTTGTGTAAGCTCCACTTTGTACCTGTGTAACACTGCTGAATGCGGTGATGTAACACTGAAATCACGAAGGGAGCTCAGTGTTTGGTTTAGATAGCACCCTCCAACCCAGAACTTTCTTCAATCTCTCTCTTGAGGAACAGAGAACAGGAGGAATTAAAGAAAAATGCAAATAATATAATCAGGCACCTGAAACATTGAACTGTATCAAAGCTAATGCATGAGTTTTTACAGGTCTCTGAGTGACTGCTGGATAATACAGCACATGTTCCTGCCTAATACCACTTTCTATAGAGTTCTCTTGCTACTGACAGTCCTACTTTTGTGTATTTCTTTAGTGTAGCTGTGACATGACTTAAACATGGAGAGCTGCAGTAAACATGATGCAGGGAGATACAGTGGACTAGTAATAAAAGACTGGAATACATGAGCTCTATTTCTGTCTTGTCTGTTCATTTCTGTCGTGATCTTAGGTTTCAGATGCTGCCTGGGCCCTTTTTGCCCTTTGTCTCTCCCTTCATAAGTTTCTAACAAGCCTTCACTCACTGGGTCCTCACTCTCTAGGTGTACGTCTGCTTTCTGCATCACACCAGTGCTTTGCTTTCCCTACCGTGTCCCTCATCTTGCAGCATTTGCTGTAACAGGAGGCACAATGGTACAGTACACCCTTGCTGCTCCTCTTTCTCTGGGATGCTACAGGAGAGAGTGCATAGGAGCCAGGAACAAGGTCGCTGGTGAGGCCACGACCAGCACCCGGCCCCAACCCTGGGTCCCTCCCTGCTCTCTCCTAATGAAACAACAGTTTCCTACGCAGTTGAAACTTCAGACATGAAGTCAAGCACCAAATTACAACCGATTCAGCTTCCAGAGACACACACCCACACGGGTTCATTTTGAAGAGATTAAAACACACAGCACTTCACCATCAAAAATAAACCTAGGGAATAAGCAAGCTGGGCTGCAGGATGGTGTGGAAACCCTTCACTGCCATGGAGTGTGGGGCAGACATTTCTCCTCTTCCCACCCAAACCCCTGCATGGCAGTGGTTGAGGAGGATGAATCCCAGTATAGCTCCTTCGCTGCAGCAGGATCCCTCTGTTACCAGTTTATGTCATGCACTTATTAAAGCTGTGTATTTATTTAGGGTTTTTTTTCAAGCTATGCACTTTCTCCCTGTTGTCTGTTTGGGACCATGTTTCCCTCCTACATTCAAGCTGTGCTGTTCTGCTTCTGCTGCAGAAACACTCTCCTTTTGCTACTCTTCTCCCCTAATCATGACTTGCTTCTCCCCTACACACACACTTCTCCTTCACAAACCCACCCAGGTTCAGTCAGACTGAAGCCCTGAATCTTGACGTCAGAGGTGTTATGAACGCTGCCCATGGGAATGGTGAGGTCTTTGCACTTTTTCCCTGGGGAAAAAGCGTGCTCTGCCTGCACTTAGCAGCAGAAACCCCACTGATTGCAGCAGATCTCAGACCCTGTCCTTTCTAGCACCCTCATCTTGGGATCGCTGGATTTCCTAGGCATATGCTACTCACATCTGTGACGTTCACCACCCCGATCTGTGGCTTGAACAGGTCGATCTTGAAGGTCTTCTCCCAGTAGGTGATG
Organism: Psilopsiagon aurifrons; assembly: GCA_025447955.1. Taxonomy (NCBI): domain Eukaryota; kingdom Metazoa; phylum Chordata; class Aves; order Psittaciformes; family Psittacidae; genus Psilopsiagon; species Psilopsiagon aurifrons. The sequence continues at coordinate 57,032 of JAOEHY010034948.1, read as the reverse complement.
AGCTGCAGGAGTGAGAAACAAAGCTCAGACAAGGGCATCTGAATTAACAAAAGCCTGTTGCATGAGCGCATCCGGGAGAGGCTGAACAGAAGCTTGAGCTGCCACACATGGCAAAGGAAAGCGCTGGTTCTGGAGATGATCCCAGGACACCTCCTTCACTGGGGGCAGACCCGAGCAAGCAGCTCTCGGGGATCACCCGTTGCCCAGCTCTTCCCTATTGAAATTCCCTGGGAAATCCCTGCAGTCATGCACACACCGCCACACCAACCCCCCCCCCTTGATCCATGAGTTAGAGTAGGAAAGACAAGGAGCCTCTGCCACTCACCAGAGGGAAGTCATCGGGGTCAATCCAGACAATACTCAGGTCGGGATTATCGGTGTTGTCCCTGGCAACCTGCTTCAGGACTTCCAGGAACTCAAACCCATCTGAAATGATACATGAAGTGCTGCAGCTCTCTCCTGCAAACACCCAGGCACTTTTTGCTTTGGGGAGGTTTCAACTTCCCTCTCCCCTCTGTGCACAGAGAGCTGTTCATAGAGCTCATTAAAACACTGTCTCCCAGCCCTTTCTTCTGATAATAAGGCTTTTGATGCTGAGCATCCTCCCCGGGTATTGAAATTAGTTACACATGAATTAAGTCTCATAACCCTTCTTCTGGGTGGAACAATGCCGCTGTTTTCTTGCGGCGAGGGAGCAACTGAGCCCCCAAGAGGCCAAAGCTTTTTGGCACACTGATGCCCTGAGAAGCACTTTCCAGGAGCTGATGCCCATGGGTTTCCCACGTGCCCATCACACACCCAGCCACCAGCACTTTGCTGGAGCCACACAGCAAATTGGAAACAGAGTTAGGGACAAATCCTGGTGCTAAGGTGGAAGGGTTGACCTTTCTTTTGCAGCCAGCTATTCCTTTATACCCAGAACCTGAATCCTGGCTAGAACATTCATTACTGTAGAAATCCAGAAGCATCCCAGCTCCCTATCCCAGCCTGGGCACTGGGCTCCACAATGCAAACAAAGCACATGAAACGGCACTTCTTGAGTGATGGAGAGTGACACAAGGAGGAAAAAGCCTCCTACCTGGGTCGTCTTCTTCTGCGAAGGCCACAATGTGAATTCCCTCCATGTCATCCTCCTGGAAACAACAAAACTATTACTGATGGGCCAGAGAGGGAGGACAGAGTCCAACAGAGAAGTGATGGCCTGCCTTCAAGAGAGCAGGATGACTGCAAGACACTGAGGTCAGGCTGAGTTGTGGAGGTATTAGGCTCTAAAGCAGGTAGTTCGAGTAGCGTTGCTGAAACACTTTACCTAAAAATGAGGCGGGCACCATGATGGCAAACGCAAAGGAGATTCTAGTGGTGAAGGGAAAAGCTTGCCTGCAGAGAAGGTCAAGAGCTCTCTAGCATGGGTATATGGGCTAATCCTCCATGACTGATGCCAACTACCCTCATAAGTTTTCAGCCTTCAGGGGATGGTTTGCAGGGAAACAAATCTTAGAGTCATAGAATCACAGAATGGTTTGGGTTGGAAAGGACCTTAAGATCATCCAGTTCCAACCCCCTGCCATGGGCAGGGACACCTCACACTAGACCAGGTTGCCCAATGCTTTGTCCAGCCTGGCCTTGGACACTGCGAGGGATGGAACAGTTACCACTTTTCTGGGCAACCTCTGCCGGTGCTTCACCACCCTCACAGTAAAGGACTTCTTACTTATATCCAACCTGAAGTATCTGTCACCACTCTCAACTCCCAAATGTGCTCCTTCAGGGTCAGCAAAGGAGGTTTCTTCACAATGAGGGAGCTGAGGTAGCTCAGTTTGGCCCTTCTGGGAGATGAAGGGTCTCTGCTTTAGGTGAGGGTTTCCATGACCAGCAGGGGGAATGAAGGGCTTCAGTGTGTGAAGGTTCAGAAATAATGGCCTGGTGGACTGCTTTTCTCCACGAGATCTGTAAGTAATGAGTAATGATACTGGCAAAGGCCAATGGATCTGCTGGCAGGTTCATCATCTGCCTGCTATGAATGCCATCTCTGAATTATCCCACAGATCAGCTTTGCCTTCCTCACCCGCTGCTGGTCCCAGTTTCCATTTCAATTGGTTTTAATGCAAGAAAAAATTCCCATCTAAATGCTAATTCCTTTTCCCTTCTGAGCCCAGAGGTGACAAAGCCACCATCAAAACCTGAAAGGAACCCCCCCGCAAAAACCCTGAAAGATTAAGTGGAAAACATTATCTTTAAAAACAATAGCGGATGCTGGGCCTTTGCTGGGGTCTCCAGGGAATACATTTTCATTGGGACATTCTAGGCAGATCTACCTGGGATTCAGGCCACTTGCAGCTGGAAAAATCTACATTGTTGGTTTTTCTCCAGTGTCAGGCAGAAAAATAGAATATGTATATATGTGTGATATATAATTATATATGTAGCTATATAGTGTAGCTGTATTCTGACCTCCAAGGCAGTAAACAAAATAAGGGTAACGCCAATGAAGGCATTGAGGATGTTTTGAACCTGCAGTGAGACGAAAATCCAGCCCATTGTCTCCTGTAGACACAAGTCCCCTGCTCACAGTAGAGGCAGGCTCTGTATTCCCAGGCTGCTAGTAAAGCAAACATCCCACCACTGACAAGTCCCACTTTCCCTAAGGTTCAGTATGAAAGCAAAACCACTCCTCGTGAAGCTTGTGTCCCATAGCAGCCCCATAAGGAAACTTGGAGGGACCTCAGTGGATGTGGGAAGCCATCATCTATACATAATCTGTATTTCCAAACCAAATGAAAAGCTCTTGTGCCCAAGTGGCTCATAACTCCTGTTTCAGTGTTATTACCTCTCATCTTGTTGTATTAAAGGCTCTCAAGGTGCTTCTGAATCCCGCAGCATTTCCTGCTCCACCGCCAAGCAAGGAGGCAACTGAATGCTGTTATAAATGTGATGAGCTTTTAGGAGGAATGACTGCATCTTCCTTAGCATCTGTAAAGCACCTCTCCAGCTTTGCTTTTCAGCATTCAGCTGCTGTTCAAAGGGCACTGACTGGCTATTAACATTGTGCTCATTCACAGCAAACGGATCATTTGTTATACATGACTTTTCTTTCATTTTCACTCATCCACTGTTCCCCACCCTTGCAGACCAGGAGAGTCCTCTGTGTGTGATTGGTGCCAAACTGCTGCTTAGTTCTTCACAATCTCTTGACTTGCAGCTTGCTCACACTGTGAGAAGTACAATCAATACACAATTTGTAATCTCTATAATTAACTGAACTGCCTGCCCTCTCTTGCATTTTGGGTTTTACAATTGCTCTGGTACAATTCCCATGAATCATCTTTTCAATGCAATCATAGAATCATAGAATCAACTCACTTGGAAAAGATCTTTAAGACCATCAAGTCCAACCTTTACCCTAGGACTGCCAAGGCCACCACTAACCCATGTCACTGAGGGCCTCGTCTACACTGTGTGCGAACACTTCCAGAGATGGCGACTCCAGCACTGCCCTGGGCAGCTATTCCAATGCCTGATAACAGTAAGCAGGCCACTGAAAGCATCCCACCACAAGCAGTGATGCCCATTAGATGAGAAGGATCATTCTTGGGAAGGATGCTCTCTATAGCTATGTCACAGCCACTGAAGCAGCAAAACTTGGCACACTTGGTTAGCTTTCCATGTCCCACCTGTGAGGAAAACAGCACCCAGCTCAGCTGCCCACTGCTGCTAAGCAAATCATCTGAGACCTGGCCTTCACAGCCAAGGCTTTCCATTTCTCCCAGAGCAGGCAAAGCGGCCTTGCTAGCAAGGAAAGAAAGATAATGTTGTGCTTGGCCAGAGAGGAGCTCTTGAGAGCGGTTTCTTGTTGGAAGCTATCAGAGGACGCAAGGCTTCCCACCGTGCGTGCTTACCCATGTCTCAAACATATCCTCTGGGCGCAGCTTCCGCAAGGTGGCCCTGAAAGGAAGACAGAAACGCTCTTTGAGGACATGTCCAGCGCCATCACACATGATGCTGATGGTGTCATGGAGAAGGTCACTGGGGCATGTTTGGTTGATGGCTGGAGTCAGTGTCATCAGCCTCCACGTTCTGAATGCAAGCAAAGGGGGCACGGTAGGTCAACTTATGCCTTTAATGATGGTGGTAAAACCCTGCCCTTGCCCCCACTGGAGTCACTGCAGCTGCTGTTTGTGCTTGGGAAGATGAGACCCTTCTCTGTTCTGGGATGTGCTGGTGAATTAGTCCCACACATGGCAGATTGTTCTGTCCATGTTGAGAGCACGAGGGAAACCATTCACTTTTGTCTGGCAGTCCCTGGGACATTCCTAATGAGCTTTGTTCCCCTTTTCTTCTGGCTTTACCCCAGATAATTCCACCACAAAAATCCTTCCAAACTCTTTTGAAGCAAAGAAGACAGAATAACCTCTGGGAAGAGAAGTTAGAGCCTAATTGAATAGTGAATCTTTTCATACACATACACAGCAGGAAGCCTGTCAGAGAGCCTGTCAGGCTGAGGGGTGCATGGGTGTTAAAGAGGCACCCAAGGAGCACAAGGCCATAGCAGACAAGCACAAGCAGTCTCCCACACCTCAGCTCACTGTAGCATGAGGTGTTCAGGCAGGTTCCCCAGCAAAGGAGGTCTCTCTAGTTGACCAGCCCCAGGAGCTGCTGCAAAGAGGAGTATTGATGAATGTGGTCCTACAACAGGTTGGTAAAGAGAGTAGGAACATGTTGGCATCAGTGAGATTTGTAACCTCTTGCTTCAGTTTGCTTCACTACCAGGGCAATGGAAACAAGGAGCAGTGTTTTGGAGATTCCTGAAGGATCTGAGGGGCCACAGGTCTGGAAAAGCAACGCAATTATGGGCACAATGCCACCAGCAAAAGTAGAGTTAACAGGCATTTGAAGGAATATGACACAGTAGCACTAGAGATGCACATGGCCTTCAAGTCTTGGCCATGAGTCTGCTGGAGTTGTCAGAGCAAGTCTGAGTAGGTGAAGGTCAATGCAGTGAGCTGCCTTAAGAGGCAATGTCCCTTACTAAAGGCTCTTAGAGAAACCTGGCTGCAGTTAGATCAGGGGAGGGGTCCTCCTGTGGATTAATGACATTGGAAGATGAAGGTTGAGATGAAAGGTCAATTTGCAAGACAAAGGGAATTAAGATTCATAGCAAAGCACATGATTTGGCATGATCATATCCTCAACATCTTCTCACATAAACTGAAAAAGATGCGAAATAGGAATATAGCAGTGGTTGCTTATTGGATCCAAGTCTTTGACAATCAACACAGGTCTAACTATGACAAGATACAGAGGGATCTCCTGTGTGTTGAGAGGCTTCATGACAGATAGACATACAGTAAGCAATGCACTTATAGAAAAACCAACCCTGATTATACAGGTGCAACAATGGTTTCCAAATGAGTTCTAATTGATTATTATCTTCAGGAGAAGGGCCCAAGTGTCACAAATTGAGAAATCAACTGCTCCAAAGATAAAAAGAGGGTTACAAGCAGGTGTGAAATGACTGAGGAATAAAACACACCATACTGTTACAGCAGCTGGCAGCTCTACTATGCATCTTCAGAGCGAGTGTATGTGTGGTTCTGGTTGTCCTGTCACAGAAATGATATGGAACAACTAAAAAAGGGATTTGGAAACATGGCAGTGGTGAATGGAGGCATGGAATGACCTCTGTATGAGGGAGATTAAGTGGATAAGAACCCTTTATCTTATGAAAGAGGTGACTGAGGATGGGTTTGGCAGGAGGGGCTAAAAAAAATGAGATGGTAAAACCTGCAAATGTTAAACAGAGAATGGTCATTTGCCCTCACAACACAAGAGCTTGGAGGTGCCCAGTGAAGTTTTTAAGTAGCAGGTATAAGCTGAACAAATAGAAGTGTTCTTTTGATGCAATGCACAATTCAGTTGCCAAACTTGCTGCTTTCAGCCTCAAAATAGAAAGGAGTTAAAAAGCCTACAGAAAGAAAAATAGTTACTAAGCAGAAGATCAGGGATACAATTTTTGCCCCAGCAAATCTCCTTATTGCTGAGTGTCTGAAGCTAGGGATTTTATCAGGTGAATATATATTATGTACTTCTGTATGTACCTGGCTTTCAAGACGCTTTCCCTATCCACCTTCTGGGGGTGGCTCTTGGAGAAAGGAAACTCGGTGTATTGGTTGCTGCAGAATTACTCCAGATTTACTCTGTTTACTTTCCTGTGCTGGAAGGAGTGGGGTAAGGGGGGTTTAGGTGAGTCAAGAGGGAGCAGAATTCAGGCCCCATGTTGCTATATCACAGTTACAGAAAACACGGTCCGGGGTGAGGCGGGCGTCTAACCCCAACCGTACTGCATGTGAAACAAGCATTAAGCCAGAGACCTCTTGCTGCAGGCGGAGGAACTACCATGTACTTGGTACTAGTGCAACCTGTCTTACTCGGTTCTGTCCTATCCCATTCTAGTCTATTGTATTCTATTGCATCCTATTGTGTTCTCTGTGTGACTCGGCATTAACTGCTGTGAACATATCACTGTCGCCTCAGGGTTTTTCCCCTGCCATGGCACCACCTTGGTCCAAAGTTTGGGATTTCAGCCATCCGATTTCATGAGAGACCTTTTAATTCCCTTTTGAGCCTTGGCACTTGCAAAATACATGGCCTATCCTTTCGCTCCTACCGAGCACCACGGAGCATCTTGAAATATGTAAGACATTGTGGGGGTTCCACTGCAGTTTTGTGCTGGTGGAGAGCTTGCCTGGAGCATTTAGCTGTGTTTGACACCTCCTGATGCTGCTGCTTGGGAGAAAAAGATGGGAAGGACTGAGGTCAGGAAGTTCAAGAGATCAATAAAGTGACCTGCAAGTACATGGGAGATAGAGTACCCCTTCATATGTCAGAAAGAGCAGAGATCTGTTTCCAAGTCTGGTGATATGAGAATTCCAGAGATGATCTTTTTGTCTCTAAACCCTCAGTGTGTGAACAAACCCCCAGCTCAGCCTGATTTTAGGGTCCTCCAACTGTATCTATGGTCCTGCTTTTCTTTTCTGGTCTCTTGAAGGTCTGAAATGCAGTTGCAGGAGCAGTAAATTGCTCTGTGACTACCCTGTGCTGCATTTTTAAGGGTCTAAAAATACAGCCCCTCATGGGCAATTGTGCCCTTATATTCAACGCTGTGCTTTTACAAAGGATCTGCCTTTCCAGTCAATTGTAGACTGGGTCCCTAAACAACTGTGCAATAAACCTGGTTGCAAAAAAAAGCACAGAGCATCCACAGCTCCTGCTGAGCTGATCAAGCACAGTAGGTGCTCAGCACTGTTGCCCAACACTGCCATAACAGCAGTGGCTTCCTTTCCACGCCTGAGGTCAGCAAGAGCCTCTTAGTCCATCCTGGTTCCTCCAAGCTTGACCTGAGCTTGGAGCTTGCCTATGGACGTATCTGGCATGAGGAGATGGATATATGATATGCCCATTAGCGATGCTGTTTTGGGGAAGGAGGGAACAGGCCTAAATTAAAAGCATGGGCAAGGTTTCCACTCTGCAGTGCCTGCAAGCCTCCCTGCTCTTTGAGGGAGGAGTGGGGAAGCTCTGTTGTCACAGCCCCATGATAGCGGTCTCTGATTGCAGCACAGATACTTGCACCTCTGAGAGTAGGAAAAGACCAGCAAAAATCTCAAACCTGGGCCAGGAAGTCACAAAGATGTGGTTGTCATCCTAGTTTTTAATGAAAAGGATGCTCTAGAGGAGCAAGCCTGTGATACCAGATACCTTTACCTGCTTCCCATGGCCAGGAGTGTCTTGCATGCTACGTACCTTTTGTGCTCCTTCACAAATTCAACCAGCTCCTCTTCTGAGTAAGGCTTATCAGGGATGTGAACAGGCTCATCCATAAACGGTTCATAGAAGTCCACCTCGTTCATCTTCAGACCTAGCTTCTTGGCAACCTGTCGCAGTGCAAATGGTCAGAAGTGAGTGGCCCTCATGTGCCTCCTTGCCTACCCAGAGTCTCTCCTGGGCAAGATGCTTGCTCTGACTCAGAGCATCCCTTTCCAGTGATGGTCAACAGAATACGAATGGATCTTTCCTTGGTTATAAAACTACGGAAGCTCTCTACACTACTGCTCTTAAGCACTGAGGCAGAGCAAGGGTGGAGTCAAGCTCTCACAAACTTAATGGGACTGGTTTCCAAACCCAGGTCAGGACCTGCCCCCACGCTGCAGCAAATGGCCTTTCATCTTGCCACAGGGACAAATCCAAATGTGGACACCACAAATTACAGGAACACTTGAAAATGAGAAGCTGGAGCCTGATATTAAACCTGGGAACCACCTGAGATACTGGAAATCAGGTAGTGGAGTCTGTGAGCTCCCATGGAGGTCCATGGATTCTTACCCCTTTGTCGAAGGTGGCAAAGAACTTGACATACGGCTGGAAGTGCTCAGCAGCTTCTTCAAATGCTTTGTAATCTGGAAGGAGAAAAGGGGAATGAAGAAAAGATTTCATTGGCAGCCGATCAGCACAGAAGGCACCAGGGAAGAACAAATATACACTACTGCAAAATACATCAGATGATGGCACTATGCCTCTCCCACCTTTCCAGAGTTTACATGGTGACTGTCACCAAGGCATGCTTTGTCTGCTGCAAGAGGAAGGAATGGGAATGAGGTATGTTTTTACTGTTACTGGTATCAGGTCCTCAGCTGGGGTCAGGAAGGATGCTCTCAGCCCAGCAGGAGCTCTTTACAACAGGTATTTCCCACCATTTTCTTGAATACATATTACTGCCCTGCAACCCATCTTGAGTGCAAAAGGAAGTTGAAGGGAGAGATGGAAGGGTTGCTGTGAAGGAGCGGACCTGGTAATAAGTTGTTTGTACAGGTAGCAATACCTGTGTTTTTGCTAGAGGCAAACCTTGCTGGAGAGCACTGCCTGGAGAGCAAGGGAAGCACTCAGAGCTGGCACAGGAGACCACAGGGGGTTTCTCTAGATTGATGAAAGATGGTGGTTTGAGTTGCACATCACTCGGGCATGGGACCAGCCTCTTCTCAGCTTTGGGGTTCAGTGAGGAGAAACAGGTCAGTGCCTCAGCTGGGCTGACCTAAGATGTCCTGCTTGCTGCTGCTGTATGTTTGCCAAATGAGTATTTAGTATGTGTCCCTCTCTTTCCCTTTTCCTCCTTCCCTCTTTCTTTGACCTTTTGGGCTCACTGCTCCTAAGAGGGGGAGCTTTGCTTCTTTTAGTGTAACTGTAACCTCATCTGATTCTGAGTAAGGTAGGCTTAGTTTACTTCAGGAGCCCCTGGATTATCACCTCCTTCTTTTGCCAACAGATACCTTGCAGGAGGGTCATCACTGTTGGTGTGGGAAAAAGCTTGTGCATTGCAAAAGCAGAGGTTTGCCTTTAACCCCACCTCATCCTGCCATATACCCGCAACATCCTTAAGCATTCATGCAGAAGAACCAATGCCCAGGCCCCAGACCCCCCAGTCAGGCTCCCAGCCCCACAAGGAATGTATTCGTCTTACGTTCAGAATCTTCTCCTTTGAAGTAACCAATGAGTTTGATTTCCTCATCAATTCGGTCAAAGGCCTGAAGCTCCAGCTTGCTGTTTATGACCTCCACAGGGTCTTCTAGCACCTGCCATGACAAATGCATTTGATAACATAATGATTTGCCACACCAGCCTATGCCTGGCGGGGTATGTCACTAGCAGACTAAGCAGGGAGAAGGAGGTCACTCAGTTTCTCAACTGCTGGAAACACTACATAGTGCTCTCTGCCTTAATATGAGAAGAGACATGCAGGTCACCTTCAGAGGGAGCCATTAATAGGTTCACTGTATAGATTGAAGTATCAAGAGGGAATCTGGGAGAGGTCTGAGTAACCCAAACTGATGCTGAGGGACTTGCTGTGATGAAAGACAAAGGGTAGTAATTGCAGCTGGCTTTAGTGAGGCTGAGAAGAAGGAAGAGCAGGTGAATGAGACTGGTATGGGAGCTGTGAGCTTGCATATATTTGTTTTCAAGTGTCATTTGCTGGAAGAGGTCATTGCAAAGAGCTTGCTTTTGGAAGACATTAAACCCAGCACACTAGAGGGTGGCCAAAAAGTGTTTTGGAGCAGTGGAAAGTCTGGATGTGAATTTTCCTGGCTGACCTTCCTATGCAGAATGGCTTAAATGCATGCTTTGGCCCTACACATCACAGTTGATGAGGTAGCTGAAAGACCTATCTGCTGCTTCAGCATGTAGTTGATCCAGACTTTGTTTCTATTTTCTTTATGAGCCGCTGCTGGTGAAAGGATTTGTTCTGATTATTTTTTTCCCAGCAATATTGGTGTAAATCAGGTGTGGTTTCACTAGGAAAACAGAAGTGCAGGCAGGCCACTCACGATACAGCCTGCAGCAGAGCAGAGAATCTCTGGGTTTGTTTTCCTTTGAGATCAGGCTGTCCCAGCGCCATGGATGTGTTTGTTTTTACTTCCCTGCTTTGCTGGGTATTTTCCCTCTTGAGTGGAAAACACACAAACAGAAAACCTTGCTCTGTTATTCACAGAACATGGCTTTTCAGCAGCACGCCACAAAGCACAGCAAGCAAAACCTCACCGTGTGCTTTACGCCAAGCTCCCTATGATGGTCATAGAACCACAGAATCATGGAATGGTTTGGGTTGGAAGGGACCTTAAAGCTCATCCAGTTCCAGTCCCCTGCCATGGGCACTTCCACTAGACCCGGTTGCTCATAAAGGGAGCTTCAACTCAAAGGAAAGCCAAGCTGCTGCAAACTATTTCCACTACAAATCAAAGACCATGCTTTTGGGCTGCTGCCTTTCCTAGGAATAAAGTTTAAATAGAATAGCAACACGTTGATGAGGGAGTCAGCATCTCCTTTGCACTTAGGCATGAAGGTGAATACAGGATTGTGTCCATGCCCAAAATGACCTGAGAGCACTCCATCCCTGGCAGCATTCAAGGCAAGGTTGAATGGAGTCCTGGGTGACATGATGTAATGTGTGGTGTCCCTAGCCATTGCAAGGGGGTTGTATCTGGATGATCTTAAGGTCCTTCCCAACCCTAACTATTCTATGATTCTATAAATAGTGCTAGGGCCTTGATCTTCTCTAACTCATGGCAGTGCAATTCGGGAAGTTCACTGAAGAGGCAGTAGTACACTGCATTGCTTGCGTCACTGTGTCTAGAATGGGGCAATTATTTTGCAGCATATATAATTTCAATGAATTGAACTCTTTTTAGATGCTCTGAGAATGCTACTTCCTGGGCATGGTTTTTATCAACTTTTAAAAGAAAGAAGTGTGAGATTTTGCAAATGGCAAAGTGTTCGCAGGCCAGCTTGTTGAGGTGGGTGACTACTAGCCAGTTATATGGGATGGTTGCTTGATTCTAGTCAAATACACCATAAAGAGAAAAGAGAGCAGAGCATCTTTAAGATGTAAGTGCTTGGTAAAGGTGCAAGTAAAGGTACCAGCTTTCCTGGGAACTCATGGTCAGACAAGTATTTGGGAAGCTGGCAAACATCATCTCTAGCAAACAAACAGGGATGGGATTTCAAATAAAGATAAAGCCATGGTTTTTAGCAAAGTATTCGCAAGGGCTTCTCAGAGAGGCTTTATCTGTATTATCTGTGCTTACATCCAAGAGGAATTCCACCAAGACATCTGTGGCCAGTTCCCCATCAAATTCAATCAACCGCTCTTCCTTAAAGACATAAAGACTTCCCTCTTCAACCAAGCCTGAAAGAGACAGGAAACATAATGTGGTTAGCTCATCCCTAAAAGCATTTCTGCTACAGGGTGTCTTGCTTGCTATCCCAGCAATGCCTCCTGGGAATATGCAACTGCTGATTCACAGTGTTGGCCCAGTTAGAACCCATTTGAGCAGTCTCCTGACTGATGTTTCATGGCACAAGGGGCAGACCTCAACCAGAACTTGCCATGGCTTCTTCCCAAATGTGGAGCTTGTTGTTCAGGTCACAGTTTGGCCTCAGTTGGAAAAGTTCTGTATCAGGACCTTGGTTTTGCTTGGCTATCTGTCTTGCAGTAAATAGTACTGGGCTCTAATATCCCAAATCTTAACAACTTGCCACTCGATGGAAAATGGATTGTGACATGGTTTGTGCTCTCTGCCTGGAGAAGGCTATGTGAACATGAGCAGTGACCTGAAAGCCAAAGCAAGTTTCAAACTCTCTGAGGCTTAGCTAGCCTTGACAAAAGGGTTAGAATCCTATGACAGAGATGCCACAGATGGCAGGCTGGCAGATTTGAATAGTATATAACTGGACTGAGGGCTGGATGCCACATCATCTCAATGGAGGCTCCAAAATCAACAGCACTGAGCCCCTGCAGTGCATGATGGCAGGGTACCATGGGCCAAGGTATGTGCTAGTTCTTTTCCTCTTAGAGAGGGAGAAGCTCTCCCCTTTAGTTGAGTTTCCACCAGCACACAGAGCCTTTAATTTAGGAAAGAAAATTACTTTGCCATGTGATAGTGACGTCTGGGGCCTATCTGATTTCCCCATGGGTTTTGGTTCTGTGCTGCTGAGTCAGACCTGTATCTCTGTAGGGCGAGCATGGAGTTACTCCATGGCACCTATTTAAAGTATCAACTCAGCAAGTGGTGAGCTTCCACCTTGTCACAAGTATGGCATGATCTGGCTTTCTTTTTCACTTGGTTTGGTTTGGTTTTGGTGCTCTCAGACAGAAAAGTTTTACTGGAAGGGTCTCATCCCTCCCATCCTTTTCCCATTTTATCCTGCTCATATTGGACTGGTCAGTGTGTAATTGCCACCATTGCCTTCCCCATCCTGGTGACAAGGATTTGACTGTCCTTTATTGGGCTGGCTGCTGGGCATCACTCACACATCTCTCTCCAAACTATTCCAGAGATATCAGATGTGGGACTCACCTAACTTCTTGGCAAGTTTGGCGTCCTTCTTGGAGTCAACCATCCCAAAGCCGATGCTCTTGGGCTCCAGGACCTGAGCTGCCAGCTGTGGGAGGAACCAGAGAGCCCAACCTTAGCAGCATTAACACCACAGGGTCGCTAAAGGGCATTGTGCACTACTAGCATGGTACAGCAGGCACAAGTGACCCATATTTTGCTTTCAGACAGCATTAACAGATAGGATGCATCACATGCTGCCTCCCTGCTGAGATAACACTGCCCAGAGGTCAAATGGGTTGGGTTTCTTCCCACTGTGTTGCAGCACTGAGTCTGCTGGCCGCACCACATGCTGTAAGCTGCTGTTTGACACTGGCATCAGGAGAGGGCTCCCAATCAAATCAGGGGCACCAAAGCAGTGGACAGGGCTGGGAGAAAGACTTGTGCCACTGTCACAAAGCAAAAGCTGTTTCCTCCCTTGTGCCTTTGTGACCTCCTGAAGTCGAATGTGACATGTGGGCACCATGGACTCTTTAACTCTGGAAGTGCTTGGTGCCAGGCAGTAGTGGCTTCAAACCAGATGGGACGCAGGGCACAGCAGCATCACTTTTGCTTCATACGTGTGATGGGGTGGCCAAAGCAGGCACGCAGCAAAATGAAGCAGAGGAGCTCATGGCTTTGCAAGAGTAGTCCTTTCCCCTATGAGATGCTTTAAGTCATGTCTCCTGTTGAGGCTTCAGTCACACCCCAGTTACTGGTCCCCTCTTTTTCCTACAGAAATGAGAAATCCCATCCATGATTGCATTTGCCTTCTCGCAGCTCCGGGAAACCACTGACCCCTGCTCCCACCATTTTTGTTGAAGGGGCCTCTTGAACATATCAAGTTCCTGCCTGTTTTGTGAAAATAGATACGTGAGGAAAGGAGAGACGCTGTGCAAATGCCCCATGGTGGGAGTGGCTACAGCTGAGACCCTGTAAATTCCAGATGGACTCTGTAAAGATGAAGTGATCTTGGGAAATGAGCCCCTTACTCACCAGATGACTGACTTAGCCCCACTGCAAGCACACCAGAGACCCAACAAGACTGTAATGATGCCCTGAGGCCACCAAGCAGCTGTAAGATCCCCCTCCTTCTGCCTCTTCCTCCCTCCTCCATGAATATCTCTGATGCTGATGGTCTCCTTGCTTTGCTCCCTCCCAGCCCTGCTGGATGTGAGAGGGGCAATAGGGATGAGGGGCTGGGGGCCTCCAGGACAGGAATATCCCTATTAGGGCACAGCTGCCTGCGCTCAGTGCTGGGAGGCTGGAGGGGGGACATAAGAGAAGCTGTGGCCAGGGAGATGGCAGGCTGATTTATAGGAAACACCCTCCCCCAGGTCTCATTTTGGCATCCTCCCCCAGCCTCAAAGCCAGTTTGAATGTCACCCAGCAGCGCTGCCCCCGTGGCAACCTGGCCTCTTGGCTCCCCCGCTATAAATAGCTTCCTCCTGTGCCTGGGTCCTGCAAGAGCGAGCAGTGATTAAAGGCGTTGGGGAGCAAAGGTGATGGGGCAGCCCCATTGCCTGCACACTGGGGTTTCATGGAGCCGGGATGACATCAGTATCATTTTGGTATCCCTGAAATCCTGAGGATCGGGGCTCAGGGACTTTGCTTGAGTGAAGAGGAGTGATGGAGAATGTGGTTGTCTTCTCCCTTACACCAAATATGTGTCTCCATGTCTGACCTGAAGCCCTCCAGGAGGACATATTCTCTGCCAAGCACCACAGCATCACTGTAAGCTCGATCCCTGTGTCGCACCGTGCTCATTATGCAGACAGGAGGTGGTCTTCCTGCTTTTTCCTTGCTCTTAGCCAGTGTTTTGAAATGAAGGTGAGGCTGCAATTTAGAGCTTGTGTTTACAATGGATACAGCCTGAATTGCTCCATGTTTGTGCATCCATTGATAAGGCATCTAAGCACTGCCTGGACTGGTCTAGCATCCCATGTCCTAGCTCAGGCCACAGCCGTCAACCTGTTGAGCACCTGGTATCCTACAATACAGGGAGAGATGGACATTTTTTGTGAGCATCCTGGACATCATCAAGCAGAAAAAGCTGTTTTCTGTCCCCGCTATGGGGTCTGCCTTTGCTGGACAAGAGGATGAAGCCTATAGAATCACCATCTTTTGGGGGCACTGTCAGCAGGTCCCTGCACGTTGGCAGTTGTGTAAACAAACCAGCAGGAGGTTCATCAGAGTCAACACCTGAGCCTCTGGCTGCACTGTACCAGAGGTAACACACAAGAAAGCCTAAGGAAAGAACTCTGTTCAGTTATATGCAGCCCAGCCCACGCTTCATCTAGCTACTTCCTTACAGCTATGTTAGCCATGTGCCAGACAGCATCAGGGCAGTTTAAGCCCGACAGTTCTTGACTCCTTCACACAGGAGGTGGCTGGGCTTTCTCGGGGCTGTTTGAAGCAGCTCAGAAATGTGCAGAAAAGCTGAAGCACCTGCTACAGACAAGAGGCTGGGTGTGGATGTTTGCAGGAGAGAAGGCATTGATCAGGAGTGATGCGTGTCAGCATGCAGCTCTTGGGAGGGGACTGGGTGCAGCCGGGAGCTGCGAGCATTGGAGCTTACTGGGAAAGAGTAAACATGTCAAGAGAGCGTGTCTGATGGGATGAAAGCCTCTTTGTGTGAGACTCTGGGAGTGTGCACTTCACTGGGGCTCAGGAAAGGTCACAGTGATGCTGGAGGTGTGCCTGTTGGTGTCTCTCAGAGGTGCATGTACCATCGGTATGAGTGTTTGGAGATGTTCCTCTGAAGAGTCTTACCCTGAGGGGAGGTGTGCTGCAGTGTGTGTACGTAGGAGAGAGCATGTACAGCACTCTCCTATAGACACAGTGTGTATACTGTGGGATTGGAGCTAAGCATGCAGCCCGCCTCCTTCCCTGGGGCTTTGATGCTATGTATATTAGTGAGGTGAGCAGTACAGCCTCTGCCCATCCACAGAGCACTGGGGTCTTGCAACAGGGAAGTCTTCATGCAACATCAGACTCTGAGGAGCTCTTTCCACTGTGGCAGCAGAGACCTTTGCAAGTGTGCCAGTGGCTATGGGGGCTTTTTCAAGTGTAAGTTATGCAGGGGTTGGATCTTGCTTCGTTGCTTTCCCCTGCAGCAGGTGAGTCTCACCAGTGCTTAGGTGAGGATGTATTCCTGCACCTAAACTTGAACCCCATAAGGCAGCAAAATATGAAGTATGCCAAAGGCATGTCAGCTTGGCTGGTTGTCCCCTGCTCATTACAGTATCAAGCATTTCTATATCCCCTTACAGTATTTTCTGATTCCATAAAGCTAGTGGGATTTGAATGCAGATAATGTTTCTAATCTTGACAATCCTCTTGGCTCAGGACCTTGGGAGAGAGGCAGCTGTAATGTAAGAACACATCCCCTCCTCCTCCCCCTTCTCCTTCTCCCTTTAAATTCGTACCACTTGAAGTCTTGGCCAGCCAGAGCCCTTGTCTTTGTGTAAGCCTCTAAAGCAAGTCATTTAGTTTCAAAAGCTGCCTGGGGAGATGAAGGGGAGAAACTGCCTTGGAAGGACCGAACCTAACTGGTCATGCAGTCCCTGGGATATAGCAGGAGCTTTGGGCAAACAGAGCTGGCTGAGAGTATGAGCAAAGATCCCAGCAGCACTTCTCCTTTCTCTCTCTTCCCTCAGGTAACATCAGTACTTGAATTTGGTCCCTGGGATGCGTGAGAGATGCCAGCCCAAAGTGAAGCTTCGGTAGCACTGAGTAAGCAGGCACCACCTCATCTTGGATGGTGTCAATGGTTAGAGGCAATCTGAATAATGGGGATGGAAAGAAACAGCTTCCCACCAGAACATCTCAGCTTCCCACCTCCTGTACCAGTCTGAACCTAGGTGTGATGCTGGGAAGCTTTCAGGAGACTTAACAGTTCCCACAGGATTCTGAAATGCTAGGTTACAGAGCAGCAGGGCAGCCTGACCACGCTCCTATTCCAGCTGCAGGGAACACAGATTGCTCCAAACCTTGCATTTGGTATCAGTTCTGCTCCTAAATGGCAGACAAAATCCAGCAGAGAGAGTTGCAAATGGGGGTGGGAGGG
>JAOEHY010034948.1:0-39949 GCA_025447955.1 Psilopsiagon aurifrons | reverse complement strand
GGGGGGGGGGTGGGTGGGCGGTCTCAGTATGGTCTGTTTTCATCTTGGAGTGACTCTATGGATTTCTGGCCTGGATTTTCTTCCCACTTCCCAGTAGAAGCACCTGCCTGCAGCTTCCACAGGCAGGAAGGCTCATCACTGAGTGACAGGGAGATGGGAACATTAAGGTATCTGTGAGAGCCACCATGAGTAAAATACTCTTGAGCATTGGAGCGTTCTGTTTCTCTAACTGGCAGCAGTGGAAGAGCAAAAGAAAAGCAATGCAGAGAGCAACAGAGATGATAACGGAATGTCCCTCAGGCAATCAGCACTTCTCTGCTGTTTCTCTCTTGCTTTCTTTAAAGCTGCACTGTATGTTGATGTTCATAACTTGGTTGATACAATGATGATGATTTTATATCCCAAAACCTTAGGGGTTTCTTTTCAGAAACAGCAGGAGGCAATGGCAAAAATCTAGGGTATTTCCCCTAAAGATCTGAATCCATATGCAGGATTCATGCCTTCATGCTATGGTTGACTTCTCTATTATTCAAACTGATGGGCAGTTTGTTGGAGAGCAGAGGGGGTTATCTCTCCTTCCTGATGCTGTGCTGTCTCCTCTAGCATCCCCTTGCATACTCCACTAATAGCATTTCAGGTTTTTGCTGGTGAATTAGGGGTCATGAAGCATCGTGGTGATCAAAGAGAAGGGGCAGAAGCCTGCTGAGCCGCTAGAGAAGCCACCCTGCTGGCAGCAGGAACCAGAGCAGAGCTCATTGCTTCCACCTTCCTGCCCTTTTCCACCACCTGAGCTGCCCCGAGAGGCTGTTTACTGCTCAACCTGCCCTCCCAGGACTAAAAGGCAAGTCCCCAAATATGGAACACCTAAAGGTCACTCTAAAGGTGGTCACTAAAGGTGGCTTTCACAGGTAATGCTCCAAGAACGTCGCCCGAGGGCTTTAATTGCTGTGCAGCCGCTCAGCCCGGTCAGATGCACCATGTGCTTTTTGGCTGCCTCCCTAAAGGGTTTGCATAGTTAGGGCTGTATTTTTATCTGCACTGGGCATCCCTAATTTTAGCGAGCTGTAAGCTAATGTGTAGCCTCCCCATCCATGAGCTAACCCTTGCCACTGAGCACCCATGGGTGCTGGGGCCACCTGCCACTGCTCCTGGCCAGTCCTCTCTGGTGCTGCATCACAGACGCTTTGCCAGCCCAGCTGGGCAGCTTGTGCACTGAAGACAACTTGCAATATACATACATGCATGTGCTATGGGGTTTGGGACAGTGCCTAGGGGCCACTCCTTGCTAAGCTGCCCCAAAAGGGAGCCTGCAGGTCTCTCCTTGACAAAATTGAGGCCATCTCTGTCTTGTTGTTTCTCCAGTCTCAGAGAGGCTGGTTTGAAACTGAAGGCTGGACGCTGCCATGGATGCAGGGCACAGGCTGGTTCTTTTCAGTAGATGGAGGAGGAGGGAAGCATGCTTGCTATTCAGCCTGTTCACCTCCGCAGATCTCTGTAATTCCTACACCTCCAGCTCCCAGGAACAAGCAGGATTTCTTGAGTTTCTGACCTAGTGGGTGTGAGCCAGTGCCTTTGAAACCCTGGGGAGTCCAGGGTGATCCATCCTGCATCCTCAAAGGATCAGTGAGGAGATTCCCTGGAGTATTGGAGAGAGTCCTTGAGAAAAGAAAGGACTTTTTCCCAAGGAGTGAGCAGAAATAAGAACTGAGGGAAGCTTTAAAAAGACACAGCCCCTTTTGCACTGGGTCCAAGGGGTCAGAGGCACATCTCCTGCCAGGGCTGAACAGGGTTCCCAGAAAGAGGACACATCATGTACGGCAGCTGGCCTTCACCAGAGCTGTGTCAGAGAACACGTAGGAATGAGCACCATCAGCACTGCTTAGAAGGGAGCACTGGCTGTCCAGGGGCACCGCCTGCTCTGTGGCCACCCTGGGAATTGAGTTATTCCCTGTTGCTGCTCGCTCTATTTCCTCGGGCAAGGTTTTGTCTCATGTATGTAGGTAAATCCCAATGTGCAAAGGATAAAAAAACCCACAAACTTGGACCTTGCTAAGTTGCTTCTTTCCTAGGGCATGGATTCCTTGCCCGAGTGCTTGTTATTTAGGGACAGAAGCTGAAAAAGAACATGTGGGCATCAACCCCGGGACCATGTCGTTCAATCTCCATCACAAACTGGTCAATGTCCATTTTAAATTCATTGGACTGTTCTTCCCTTGTCTTCCTCCTCTGGTGATTAGGGACTTCATATTTCCAGACTTGTTTTATTAATAGCCCATTTGTCCTTAGGCTTTGTGCTTAAATAGCTCTTCTCCCTCTTGGGTGTTTAAAGAGAATTATCCTCTCCCCTTTCGATTCTCCCCACACATGAAGCTTGGCATGAAGAAAGGGCAGTCACAGGCTTTGTTTAGTGTGGTTGTAGATAAAGGGCACTGGCAGACTGAGCTCTGGAGTAAGGTCACAGTGGGTGAGCTCAGCATGGGTCACTGTACTCAGTCTGCCTCCTGGAGCAGCAGCTGCCCCGGGCTCCTGGGAAATGTCAAGGTCCGGGCTGGAGAAGATGAAATGATAGCTACAAACACCACACATGTCCACTGAGCAGGTGAGTGTGAGCTCCAGCTTGGACCTTTTGAGGTCCCCCACTCAGGGCAAAGGCACCTCATTATACCTCATTCCCTGCTGTGCTGCCTCCTGGGAACCAGCACAGCAGGAACCACCTCTGGCACTTGTTTGGGAAGCTGACTAGTGCCAGGATAGGTGGGATCTAAAAGGATGGGCTTGTCAATGTTCTTCCTCAGTGTGTTCCCGAAGGGAGGAGTGATGCAGGAGTTTCCATGTGGCTTAAGGTCTTGCTTGGCACCTAAGGAAGATGTCTGCAACAGCTGTGCAGTGAGCACCAAGCAAGACTCCAAAGCCTAAGCAGACTTGGCCTTGCACCATGTCATCAAGCGAAACCAAGCTCACATGGGTCTGCCATGTCTCCAGGTGACATTTGGATCTCTGGATGAACCCCCCTTGATTTGCTTTAGGTCCTGGGATTACAGCTAGTCTCTGCTCTAAGAGCTGCTGCCAGTACTCATATCTCTGATCAGACCTTAGCAGCTGAGAAAGGCACCTTTCAAAAAGCTTTATGACATGAAGTGGGGTCTTATGCTAGATGCTGCTCATTCAGCCAATCCAAACTCACTGCTGGGAACTGATGGAGGGACTTTGAAGAAAGAAACTGAGCAACACCAGGTAAAGCAGCCTTGGAAATAGTTTCTGACACTGTTATACAGAAAGACCAAATCACATACTTGTCTCTTGATGTCAGAGTGTCCATCTGTGAACTGGGGAGCTCTCTGTAACTTGTTTGTGTGACTGGCATGGCAGTGAGTGAAATCCTCCTGTGTGCTGCTGCTGCAAACCAGTGCTGTGCTGGCTGTACATGAGCTGAGACCCACTTACTTGGTCTCAGAGGGCAAAGTAACCAGTACACCTTTTTTCTTTCCATTCCTTCCTTATTTTTGCATTAACTTATCTGTAGTGGAAGCCACTTAAACTCCTCTTTTATTACAGGTACAAGGCACTCGCAGTGCAGGCTTCTGCACATACCTATCCAGCCAGGTGTGTCTCTCACATTGAGGATTTGTTCTGTAGGGACCCAGAGACGTGACAGCTTCAGCGATACTCAGGGGGCATGTCTTGTATAACATGTCTACCCAGCCCTGGGAACTGTGTTGAGGATCTCTCTTGTGAATATGCCCATTTTCAAAGAAAAAGACTGGAATCTGAGTCTGTGAAACAGAGAAGGGTGCTTAAAGAAAGGGCTTGGATTTATGGTTGTGTTTATGGTTACATTCTGCCTAGAGATGGGCTAAACCAGACTCATTGGCTGGTTCTCAGGAATTTCTGGGATGAATCGCACAGACCTAAATTTGAAACATTTTTCCTGGGTTTCATCTACTCTCAAGAGATTTCAAGACCATGTGGCTGAAGCTACCCCAAAACCACCTTGTCTTGCACCAGGTTTTCCATCCTGAGCTGGAAGCTGCAGTAGTTTCGACACTTGATAATAAATCCTGGCTCTCAAGTGAACTGGGAGGTAGCCCTTACACCCAGTTTAACCCTCATCTCTTACTGGATTCCAAATCTGGCCTTCCCTCTCACAGCAGAGGTAGCTCTTGGTTGTGGCTGAGCACTGGGGGGATCTCATAGATTAATATTTCCAGGTTCATAGGAGAAAATTTCCCTTGTGCTCCAAAATCTGATTCTAGGCTCCATTTGGAAAGCGGGCTACCATGTCCAAACTTAGCTCTAACCGGACTGGCTTGTGCTAGGGCAGTTCAGTGTGAGTTTTAAGCCCAGAGGCACTATTGCATTAAAGGGCCTAAAATATCTGGGCCCTCTGTTTTTAAGGGTATTATACACCCATGCAGATGACAAGGAAAGAATGGCAGGACTGAGTGTTTCAGCAGAGGAGATGTTACAGTAGTGAGAAAGCCTCAGTTGCTGGAGAGAGCTTCTCAAGTGCGAAAGGAAAGCCTCTAACTCCACTGCTCCTTGTTCTCACTACATGATTCCTAGAGATAGGAGCTGGCCCTCTAGAAGGCAAAACTATGCCAGTATTTCAGGACATTCAAAGATGAGAGAGAAATGGGATAAGGTCTAAGAAGTAGTATAATACAGGACAAAATGAAGTAGGGGAACTGCAGAGGAGAAGAAAGCAGAACAGGTATTTCTCAACTTCACTGCTTTGGTCTTTTCCTCTGTTGCCCCTTCTTCAATAAGGCTGTGACCTTTCAGGACAAGTAGCTTTTTTTTCTTACTTTGTTAAATAATTATTGTGAACCCTTGTGCCTGGCTGTTTCCTCTGCTTTTTCACCTCCTGAAGCACACAGGGCTGCTGTAAGCGTCACCACAGTGCAGGAATAGCTGCTGTTAGCTCTGGAACTGCCTGGTTCAACCTCTGCATTGCCCTGTACAGAGGCTTTTCACTGCCAGGGCTGCAGGTGCTTTTCAGTAGTCAGTAGTGCAGAGTGGAGTTGTAAGAGAAAGGCAACCAAAGGAGGAGAGCCCTTTAACCTGAGCTGTGAAACAGCCTGTGCTCATGCTGTCTCTGGGTTGTATCTACAGATACATAGCAATCCTTCCCCAATCCTTTTGCACTCTGGCCAGAAAGCAGTAGGCAGCTGCATCTCCAGGCATTGCTTTGACTTTTTCCCAACAGACTAACACAGCAGCCGCAGATTTCCTGCCCCAACCTGATGGGCTGATGCTGCTGTCCATGGAGCTGTTGTCATGTACAAAGGATGCTTCAGAGAAGCTGCTTTTGCTGCTAGAGGGGTTGGCTGTCCCTGTACCTTGTCCTCACGAGGTAGCATGCAACAGTGTAGGTGGCAGGAGCTGTCAGGACTGCTCCATGATGGTCTTCGACTTCATTCCCTTTCTAAACTGGAAAGGGACCCTGGGCTGAGTGGGAATGTGGAGACAGCTCCCATTACGCCTGGGTACGGGAAGGCAAAGACTCCATGTGCTGTCCCACTGTAATATTAGCTTAATGAAAGCATTCCTTTCCTGGTGATAGCTGAGCTTTTCACAGTGTCAGTCAGTCCTGCATCAGGGGCTTCTGCCCTGGGAAGGTAATTTTTCCTATAATATCATTTTCTTCTCAGCCTCCTGCTCATAGATGTGGGAAAGTGCATGTTGGGATTTGGGAAAGTCCTCAAACATGCACTTGACTTTACAGATGTGCTGTCAGGTTTTCAGCTTGGTTTCCCAAGGGTATGAGACCCTTGTGACTCTCTTCTCGCTCCCACCAGGTCTATTCCTAAGCTGCTTCTCCTAATAAGTTTTCTAGCTATTGGCCTTTTTCAGTCAGATCTTCTGAAGTCAAGGATCTCAAGCAGGAGACTTCAGTTTCCTTTCATGAGAGGAGGCTGCAGTTCCCTGAAAGAAGGAAATGTTGCCACGTGAGCTCAACCCCTCTTAGACACTAAAGGATGCACTTAAGAGAGAGCCTCACATGCTCCTCACTCATGGGAGAAGCCCCTGTCAGAGCTTGTTTCTGACTGTTAGCTACATACTTCAAGGAAACCAGGATGGATCTCTTCTTTTCTTGGTGTCTTAAGATACTTCTTTAGGTTTTTGGTCTTTCGAATTATGCATTTCTTACAAGGTACATGTGGGAGAAACAAAAAGGATGGACTTTTTGGGGTTGTTAAGACTATTCCCTCCCATGTTCATCAGGCAATTTGACATACCAATCCCTAACCAGCCAACTCAGATATTTGCTTATTTCCACATCTGCCTATGTTTTTGGATGAAAGCTCCCTATTTTTCTTGATGATGGAGAACAGTGTCATTGTAAGGGGTGGCGGGAAGGGGTGAGAACATAATGTTTTCCAGGCTGTGGAAGCAGCACATTTAATTGTGAATCAGTAGGTACATTGTCAGTATAGTCAGATGGAAACAGAAAAGCTGCTGTAGAAAGGAGAATCTTAACCACAGGCACCGTCCTGCTCTAGGAACTTCCCAAGCTGGCTGTCTAGGAATAGCAAGGGCTGGAGTGTTTGTCTTTTAGATACCTCATTTCAGGCATAAAGGACCTTCAGCACTCAGAGTCCTGAGCCCTCTACTCCAAAGATATGCGTAAAGCCTTCCTGTGCATCTCTCAGGTGTATGGCTCTGCACCTCAGCCGTTGCAGCTACAGCAGCCATTTCTTTCCCTCTCCCTATCCTGGGAGAACATGAAATCCTGCAGCTGCATGAGCTCTGGCAGGGGAGATTGAGAGTGACCCCATGGCACAATACAGTGTGGATGCCTTCTCAAGAGGGACCAGATTACAACCTGCCCTGCCCACTCCTTTCGTGAGTGCTCCCTTGGTTGAGTTAGTACAGAAACCGGGAGCACTAGCACCTTGCTGGCCTGTGTCCTGTGTAGGATCTTCTCTGCTGCCTCCTGAGGCCCTCTGCCCTCTGGTTCCGTTGGGTGACAGGCAAATGAGTTCTCAGCCTGAACATTGCTCTTGTGCTTGGGCTGTCAGATTGCTGCTGCTGCAGTTTGCAGTCCAGGGGATGGGGGGAGACTGTGGAACTTTGAGACATGCACTGAATCAGCATTGCAAGTGCTTGGGAAATGTTGAGGTTGAAGCCACAAGTGGCAGTTGATGTGTGTGTGGCATAGTTAGCTGGTAGCTGAGCATTAGTGAACTAGAGCACCTCCAATTATGTAAAGTCTGCTGCAGATCTAATCCTCAATCTCTTGGCCAAGGTCACATAAGAAGTCTGTGATAGAGAGGCAATTGGAAACCAGATCACCCGAGTCCTAAGCTAATGTACTTGCTGCTGAATCAAATCCTGCGAAATGAAAGCTTTAAACCAGGTTGTATTGCAGCCATTGCACCCTTGATATGGTTGATAACTTGGGTATAGGTGCCATGGGGACTAAAACTGATAGTACATGACAGATACCTGCTTCTGTCAGGTTTCTATAAATATGTATCTAGTAACTGCTTGCCATCTATGGGGCATGAAATAGCTATGCTATTAAACAACAATGCAATTATACTACCAACCATAAACATTTCAACTGGAGTTTCCTTTTCTTTGCCAAATGTTATTTGATCGCTCACTGGAGCAAGTAACTGTTCCCTGAGAGCTGAGTAAAATCTGATGAAGGTTTTGAATCTTTCTTGTCTTCAAGCTTGCTAAGGAGGTCAGTAGACTTGGAACATGGCATTGGATGCTTTCAGGTCCTAGCCCTCTGCAAACATGCTTTATAGTTCACGTTTGCTATACTCCTAAGGGTGCAATGCGTTTTCATTCTGGATCAGATAGAGAAAACTTAAGTGTTTCTTCTGCAATGCTCCCATTCTTCCCAAATCTGTCTTTTAGTTAAGAGGGAATATTTGTAAGCCCCTGATTGGAAACAAGCACCAAACAATCCAGGCTTGCTGCTGTATGATTCCCTCGATTACAGCTGCACTACAAGAAGGAATGCTATGAATCTACTTTGGAATTTTCACTGTGATTTATTTTACTGAGGATTTAATTAATCATTCTTTCACCAAAGAATGAACACCGCTCTTTTTCCAGCACAGAAGTGAATGGCTGCATTAACAAGCAGCTCCAGACTGATTCCAAGCAGGCAACCAAGTGTCAGAAAAACAAAAAGGGATTTAATGCTGCACCAACAGGGAATTTTTGAGATGGGGAGCTACGACACCCATTTGCAGCACAGTTTTGTAAGGCCACTTGGCTGAT
Organism: Psilopsiagon aurifrons; assembly: GCA_025447955.1. Classification (NCBI taxonomy): domain Eukaryota; kingdom Metazoa; phylum Chordata; class Aves; order Psittaciformes; family Psittacidae; genus Psilopsiagon; species Psilopsiagon aurifrons. Next base: position 31,708 of record JAOEHY010034948.1, on the reverse strand, counting down.
TGCTCCTAGAGGGATAGAAAATGGGACTGAATCCAGAATGCAAGGAGGATACAGAATGAGAAGGGATCCAAAAACTTGAAGCTACAAGCTCAGGTCTGTGCTGGCATTTGGGAAAGCTCAGCTGAGCGGAGCTCACATTGCTGAGGTTTGCAAGGTTACTTGCTATTGACTGGGTTTCTGATGCACCATCCAGGCTGACCATTTCCTAGCAAACAACTCAGAAGAGCACAAAACAAGCTTTTCCTGGGCTTCAGAACTCAGGTGCTAACTCAGATCCAAGTAAGCAAGCCCAAAGCTTTGGGTGCTCAACTGCCCCCTGTGCAAGAGCCTTTCTGTCCTCTGGCTTCAAGCAATGCTGTGCTATTGACCCCAGCTGAGACGTGCAGCGGTGCTTACCTCCAGGACCATCTCTGTCATCTGGAACTGCTTCTGAGAGACCTTGTCAGAGCTCACCGGCTCATGGAAGAGCAGGCAGAGCATGTCATACTTCTTCAGGGCCTGCTTGTAGTTCTTCTCGTTCAGGTCGATCACTCGGTCTTTCCCATCGTAAGTGGGGAAGTTCAGTCCCTCTTCTGCCTTGCAGCAGAAAAGCAGGTAAAGACCTGCCAGGATCCAGCAAGTCGCCTTCATAGGGGAGACCTTGGAGTGCAGCAGAGGGCAGGTAAACATCCCCCTCCTTAATTTGGAGAGACCAAAGGCTCCAGGTGAAGTTCAAACTGAGTTTCTTTTTCTGTTGCCCTGTTAATGATCAGTCCAAATGCTGCAAGGCTGGTGGGGAACAGCAAACTTTGCTGTCCTGGGCTCACAACAAAGAGACAGACAGGAGAAGCTGTCAGGCCAAGCCCTGGATACCTTACATAGCTGTGTCCAGCTCCCGTGTCATTAGGAACTCCATTTTTAGGAAGCAGTTGTTTCAGGCTAAAAATAAACCCTGCAATGAATAAAAAGGACAGATATGACACCATTGAGGGACTTGCTGGCACTCTGCATCATCTGAGAGAGAGGGAGTGAGCAAGAGGGAGGGAGCGGAAGATGGCAGTGCTGGGAGTACACAGGCAGGGTTTGTGAAGGGACAGACTTCTCTTGCACAGGGAACCGAGGCACTGCCTGTCCTATTAGGGCTTATCAAAAATAGAAGGTATTTACTGCAATTTGGAATAAGGGTATCTCTCTTTATATATCCCCTTGGGCATCACAGTGATTAGGCTTTGGATAACAGAACTCAGGTTAAGCAGTTTCAGAGCCTCATGTGCACTGCTAGAGGAACAGATCCTGTTTCTCGGCAGCAAAGGAGGTGAGCACCCATGGGGTTCCCTCCTTCTCCTGCCTGGAGCACTAGCTGGGGCTGCGTGCTGACATTCAGCATCTTTTCTGCAGCACCTTCTTCTCTGCTTGTGGAGTACCAAGAGTATTGCTGTCCCTTGGACAGGTAATCCTGAAGCAGAAGGATATACTGCAACCTCCCATGCCCATAGCAGTTACCAAGTCTCATACAGTGCTGGCAAGTGGTTAAAACTTCATTGCACTAAGGGGGGGGGTCGTGAATGGTAGGAGATGTGCCCAGACCAGGCTCTCCTTAAGATGGTGGAGAGGTAGCCATCAGTGCTGGCCTCCCTTTCTGAGACCTGTCTGTTGGCCTAGAAGTGTTTTTTCACACAAACCTGTTGCATTTCTCAATAAGCAATCCTGCGTATTCCTTGTTTGTCATTTCCTGGGAATGGTGACTGGTTCCCTCTTCCCCAGGAGCTCAGTGCTGCCTGCTGCTCTGCTGCATTGCCTGCACCCCTGCACCGTGCTGCTGGAGGAGAACAGTTTGGTGGCACAGTCTTTCACCTCATCCCCTCCTGTGACCAGGCTGTCGCCACTGCCCCATGACTGGCAGCAACAGGCAGGTTGAGGCAGGCCAGCTGGCCACAGATCAGCACTGGTGCTGGCATGGATCCTCCAGAGAAGGCATGCTGAGGGGCTGGAAGAGAAGAGCTTGACAAGGAGCATGGGTCTGCCCCCCAGCCAAAGTGATGTGCAGACACGTGGCCTTATCAGCCTCCTTGTTGTTGCTCCATCACAGCCTTGCTCCATCCCTCCTGGGGAAGAGGTGATGTCCCTTCTTGGTGCATGCAACTCACACACCAGCAATCTGTTCCCATTTAGCTGTATGTGTGGGATTGTTTCAGTATCTGGGGTGAAAAGCAAGCACTGCTTAGCAATTTAAGCTGGAATCATTTAAGTTGGAAAATACCTTTAAGATCATTGAATCCAACTGTAAACCTAACCAAGTCCACTACTAAACCATGTTGTTAAGTGCCACATCTACGTGTCTTTTAAATACCTCCAGGGATGGTGATTCAACTGCTTCCTTTGACAGATTATATCCGTCTCCTGGGGTCTTAGAAGAACATGTCCCCCTCAGCTTTCAATTCTAACCTAAACAACTCACAGGAAAGTGACTGAAACTCTGGGCAATGGTTTCCAAGCCTGTTGTATTTCCAAAGCCTCGTAGTTTCTGCTTTATGAGAAAGTCAATGTTTGCTTGCAACTTGAAATCTTCATGTTGAAGCCAGAGGGAATCTGGGTAAAAGCCAGATCAAGGCAGCCTCTGAAATATACTCCCTACTAAAACACCCATCAGTAGTGATCATTTTAAAGAGAGATGTGACAAACCTGGATAAATCTGATTGACATAAGGCTTGTGTCACAGTGGGTGGCAATGGCTGGCTAGGCTGAGTGTTACGCTGTAAAACACAGAACCAAGTTTGCAGGATGGCCAGGTCTGCACCAGGCTGATTGGTGGCCTTTGAAGGACCCTGTGGATTTGGGGTGCAGGAGCAGGCTTCCACTGGCACCACAGTGTGTTTTAAAGCAAGCAGACATTGGCAGGGCTGTAAAGACTAAACATTCACAACTACTTCAAATCTGGCTTCCCAGGCTTCTGCCCTCCTTTTATTCTTGCAGATCTTCAGTTGTTCTACTTTCATATCACTCAAGCTATTTATGAGGTGCTTTCTCTCCAGGCTGAATAACTTTAACCTGCTTAAAAATAGACACAATCCAATTTTCATTTTCTCCTTTTCTTGCTATCAAAAAAAAAAAAAAAAAAATCGAACAAAAATGCTTTTTCTTAACAAAAAGTTGCTTTTTTTTTTCCCCTGGGGGGGCTGTAAGATGCCAGTAGCAGAGCTGAGACTGAAGCAAATGATCTCACACCTTGACAAAGACCCTAAGTATTGTGTCTTTTTCTTCACCTTCTTTCCAGGTCCTGATAGCAGCAGGCTGAGATGTGCCCATCTTGGACCCAGAAGCAATTTTCCTTGGGAATTCAAAGCTGTTCATACACTTGGATGATGTTTCAGACTGGGTGTAGGACAGATTGTAGACCTTATGGATTTGGGGAACATGGGTTTGTTGAAGGTCCATTTCTACACCACACTGTCACAAGATTTCTCTGTGCGTTGGATCCTGCCCCATATGGTAGGAGCAATAGCAGCTCTTCATAGGAGGGAGGGATGAGGGGGACAAAGATCTCAGTGAAATCTTGCATCTTGCATTCATGAGTTCACTACAAATACTTTGTGCTATCTTTCTGCATAGTTCTGATCCCTTTTAGCTGCCCGTGATTGCAACACATCTGTTTCTGTGGCCAGTGTCATGCAAGGAAATGGTATGGTCAGGACTGTATACTGGGATACTTGCCTTTTAACTCAGATAGTTCCTTGGCAAACCTGGTATCTGTTGGTCTCTGATATAAGTTGATTACAAGGCTCAGCCTCACAGCTCTGACTAACTAACTGAGCATTGACTCCTTCAGCCCTTTTGCTACTGCATCTCTTAGCCCTGCCTGGAGAAACCAGTATGATGCTTTTCCTTAACTAACCATCCTAGAACCATCCACCTGAAAGCCCTCTGAGAAGTGACCTGAAAGGGCTCAGTGCCTGTCCACATGGGCAGGTGCCTATGTTGATTAAATGACCTTCAGAATTGGCCTCAAAACTTCAGGCAAAGAAAAAGACAATTACGGGAAAAGCTTGCTATTGTTTTACCCTCTGTTCTAGGCCCTTTGAGGGACATTCATTGAGCAAAATCCTGGATCCAGGGCATTAGGTTGCAAAACCACCCCTGACGTTCATTGAAGTAGGATTTTACTTGTCTGCTTTGAAGTTTTTGAGGGTAGATAGCCAGTGACAGCAATACAACACAGGTGCTCAAAGCAGTACAATCTCAGCCCTTCAATTTGAGCTTGCAGAAATGCTGGGTGGGGATATAGGACAAATAAAACTCTCCTTCTTGTTGATTTTTTCCCTATTTGTATTGTAAATTAGGTATATACACTAGCTGTTTCTCCCTCCTGGCTGATGCTGTTACACTCCACTCTGCTGTTCTCACCTTCGTTGTCCTTTCTATTTCAGATAATAAAAGAGGTCCCCAGCCACCTCTGATCCAAATGCCTCGTTGAGCCTTTTTTCAGGGCTTCAGGATTTAAGGTTCTGTTTTAGCTAATCCTTTCCAAGCTTCTAAGACCTTGCATGTTTTGTAAGATAGGAGTATGCAGAAAATACCCCCCTTGCTACCAGCTATCCAAGCAAGGTCGCAGCTCATACTCTCAACTTGCGGCATACTGTAGTCATCAGGGTGTGAGTCTTGGAGATGCGCTAACCTAAGTCTGACCACTGACCTTGATCTCTAAGGAGACCAAGGGGATCACTATCATCCCAAGGAAATCCACCCATGCAGTATGAGGAAACCTCGTCCTTCCTCCCTTCCCTTCAGCCCTGAAAGGTGGCAAGTACTTCATGGTGCTTTACATTGCCTGTACTTCGATGCAGCCATGTCAATGATGGTAAGTACAAAGCAGAGAAGTTGTATCATTGCATTCCCTCCCTTTTTTCCCTGTTTCAAACTTCCAAAGATCTTTGCAGAACCTTGTGATGCTTTGTATATTTTGACTAAGGTGCTGTGATTTGTTGTGTGGTAAGAAAGTGCTATGAACCCCTTCTGTTTTCTGACAGTCAGACACTGGTGTTTATGAGGAAATCAAACATAGCACAGACAAAAGCATTATATGAAATTATATAGAAGTTTTAAAGAGAAGGTCAATAAGACGCCTTGGGGTCCTGACTACCCTCAAAAATAGGTTTTGTTTTCTTAGACATTGTGTCCACCAGAGCAAAGTTGGTCTGTGCCACTTTACAGGGATCATTGCACCTCTGTCTTTGGGAGCTGGTCTGGCATTTGTGTCTTACACAGGTCAGAAAGTACTTTAGAAGGTCAAAACTGGAACTGTTCTGGAAGGATTTGGATAGTTACATCTTAATGGGCTTAGAAACCCTACACAGCAAGAAAGGATTTAACTGAGACATCACTTGTGGCCGAATGGAAATGGCCTCATTGGCACGGATGGAAATGGGTGGAAAGGAGAGCAATAAAGTGAAAATGGAAAGAATAAGGAGAAATGCTGGAAGTAGATGAGGCTGCTTCTTCATGCAGAGGTCTGACAAGGGGCATCATAATGCAATCTGCAGCAGTGGACTGGAAAAGGCTGCAGATAGCCTGCAGCAGGACTCAGGAAAAAACCTGCCTACCCTTGCTGTCTGGGCTGGAAGCTCTGCTTTTGGAGACTTCTCCACAAGCACCCTGCCCTGGAAAGGGTGTAGGTGCTCCCTGAGAGGTCACTGAAGGTAGTACTGGGATGGGGGGATTTTCTGCATTATTCCTTTTGCTTATACATTAACACATGCTACCTCTAATACACCAAGAAAAAGAAGAGATTAATAATGGTATTACATGAATTGTAGCTGTGGAGACAGCTTTGTGTGTGGCCATACCTGAATTGCGTCAGGCATACTAGAAGCAGCCTCAATCCTACTAATCAGTGGGTAGAGAGATGGTAAAAATACTCCCCAAACTGAGCTTAAAATATTCAAAGAGAGACCATTTCACAAGCTGCAGGCCCCAATCATATTTGGTATGTGTGACACTCATGTGTCCTATTGCTCCCTGTGCTTTTACCTGCAAAAGCTCCCCTCTCCTAGGATGGAGTAATTGGCACCTGCCTACAGGAGCCAGTCCCAGATTTATTCACTGAGCCTCTAATGGGAGGTTTTAGCATGCTGCATAGCTGGAGAAGGGGATGCAAATGCAGCTGGCCATGCTCTCAGAGGAGTTGGTGCAGAGACCAGGCCAGTCATATTCCTATGATAGATGCTGATAGAGCTCTGGGCAGTCTCTGTGAAACCTGGTGATCCACAGCCAAGTCCTGAGCCCATGTGAAAGTATGGCCAAAGCTGGTCCCCCGAGAGCTGGGTTGTGAATGGGTGCATGCGGTCCTCTGTCTCAGTAATTATTAATGATATAATAATTCTATAATTACTAATAGTAGAGTTAAAGAAATAAAGCACATGGCTTGGTACAGTATATTCTCTTCTTGAAAACTTTAGGGCATATACAGCCTGGTCATTTCCATTGGTCCCCTGACTTTTTATTGGAGGAGGAGGGATCACTGGCCCCCTGCCTAACTTTGGCCATGATTGGTATGTCCAAGCTTATGTCTGCGCTCTTGCCTGCACGCACCCTGCATGCATTAACCACTGGCACTGCTTCCACGCAGCCTTCTGGGGTCAGAGTCTAGCGCACGGTTCATGCACCAGGTCTGGGGTATCACTTGCACCTCGGGTTTTTCCTATCCAGGAGAGCATCAGCACATTTAATAACATCACGATGATTGGAGAGATGTTTAATTTAGCAATGTGGTGCCAGCCACTGCTGACAGTGCTGGACCCAGCAGCTTTACACCTGCTGTGCTGGAGCAGCAGCTCAGCTCTCCTTCCCTCCTGTCCCCCTGTGCTCTCCCTCAAATCCTTCCCCATTCCCTGCCCATGATGCCTGCTGGGGTGCAGCTGGGAGGGCTGGGAAGCACTGGGGTGAGCTCACTCTGCCAGCAGGAGCCTCATTCCTTTTGGATGATGAGCTAGACAAGCTTAGCACAATCCTTAACTCTGTAAGTTAAGACAGAAAGGATTTGGAGCTCTTAGGTTTCTGCTTCTCTTTGACATCCCTCTTCCCTAACTGGACTTTGTGCAGTCTGCGATGGCCCTGAATCTCTCTAGAGTCTATTGACTCCCTTGCATTTGCACTTGCATTTCTACAGTGAACAGCTTTCCTGGCAGTGCTGGTGTCTCACAGTTCTTTATGCATGCTCTGGGCATGCTTTTTTGTTTGTTTTCTTCAATGCCAGGCAATTTTTAAATCCAAATTCTTCTATGTGAATAAGCCCTATTGGCAGCAAACCTGCTCTGGACATTGGTATGTAGCTGGGGTACAGTTACACAGCGTTCCCAAGCATTTAAAAGTAATGAGTAATGACTCAGGTATCCCCTTCCCTCAGATCATGAAGCCCGGAAACAAGGAGATCTGAGAAGTGTCTTGCTTGTGATATTTTTCCCTTGGCATGGCAGCTTGTGGGTCCCTGTGCTCAAGTTTTTACCTGCAACCACAGAAGAGATTATTAAAGCTTCTGTGGTTGAAAATGGAAGCTGAAATGCATGAGCCCCAGAAGGACCTGAAAATCACAGACTATATGATGATAGGGTGGAAGTTAGCAAAAAGGTGGTGACTTCACTTTGCTCCTTAAGGATGGCTGAAAACCGCTGTTGGAGCTGGCAGTGGGAAGAAACATGTCTCTGCATTACTGACAATGAGCTGGTACCCACAATTCAGGGTGGGTAACAGTCTTTGGGCCAGAGAAAACATTTCACAGCTCCTTTTCACTCTTTTTGCACCTCTCCTTAGGAATTGTCACCCATGAAGAGACAGTGGTTTGTGCTGCTGAAGAGGCTGCTCATCCTGGGACAGAGCACTTCTGAGCCTCATGAGGCAGGAGCACAGCTTTATGCGTGCTCCTGCCTGGCTTTTTGGCTGTGGCTGCTGTGGGAAGCAGAATCTGAGGCTTCATCTGGAAAGGCTGAAAGCTCAGAGGAGCCCTGCTAGGGGGAAGAGCCCCAAAAACCCAACAGATCCAGAATCATGCAGCCAGCACTTTCCTATGGAACAGGCAGTAGCTGTGCCTCTCCAAACCAGGGGCCAGCAGGGTGTTATGCCAGGGCTTTTCCTTTTACCCTTATGTTCCTAGCTAAGCATCCCCGAGCTGCAGCCTGGGCTTCCATAAAGGGCTGCTGGGTTCACTCATATTTATAACACTTGCTCTGCTGTGACGTGCCAGCATGCAGAGGTCAGCTCTCCCCTGGGAGCAGGGAGTCATTCCGCAGGGTTTGCTTCTGTTTCCATCCCTGCATGCCAAGGGGCCTCCCACCTGATGGTAAACAGGACCTGAGGGTGTCTGAGTGGGGGGCACAGCAGAATTGTCCAGGGAGGGGAAGGAGATGCAGTGCTTGGTTTTCAGTGTAAATTTGGGCGGGGGGGATATGGCTTTCTCAAGTGGGGCAGGGAAAGTGGAGCTACTACGTCTCCAAGGGAGACTGCTGTCTCCATGTAGATGAATAGTTCTCTTCAGGTGTATTTTAGTTGGCACTGCAGGTAAACAGGATCTCAAAAACTAGACCATCGCTCCTGCATGGATACGGCTTGGACCCTTCTCCACTGAGTTTATTGAAGATGACTTTGGACTTACTTGTGCAGTTGCCAGCTGTACAACATAGTAGAGATCAGACCACTAGATGCCAGCCTGTGGCCAACATTCAGATATTCCTCACAGTTTGATAGGGAGGGCAAACCATGACATCACTCTCAACAGGTTCTTTAGTGAGTGTCATGGCCCTAGTGAAGGCTGGAGGCCACCGAATGAGGGGTATTTGGTGGGCAGCAGATACAGGTCAGCTTGGAGGGTGTGATGGGCTGTAGGTAAGGAGGGAAGTTGTATGTTGAGGGTGTTCTTCGTGCTCTCCTGTCTCAGAGCATGTGCACAGTGTCAGGAACCAGCACTGCAAATGTGGCTCCTGTGCCTCTCCGGAGCCGCACGTCACTGCCATGTGTAGCATCTGCACGCTGACGGCTGCAAATAAGCTCCTACAAAGCTCCCCAGATTAGCAGGTGTGGATGTACAGGGCAGGGATGGAGTAATTTGAGCTGCAGTAACTGTTAGCCAATGCAGTTAGGCAAATGTCAGATGTGAAGAGAGGGTCTAAAATGATCTAGCACAGCAGTTTGTGCTCAGTTCTTACCAGCCAGTAGCTGGACACAGAGGTAGCTTTATTTTAATTCCTTTCCTTTTTCCTTTTCCTCTTTCTTTCTCCTTTTCCTTTTCCTTTCCTTTCCCTTCCCATGTTTACAAAGCTTTCCTTATGCTATCTGGCACATTTTGACAAAGATACACCTTTTGCCTTGCCAGAAAGTGGACTACTTACATTACTATTCTGCCTGAGTTAAAGCCTGCAGATTTATGAACCCAATGCCTTTTCAAACACCAGTTTCAGGCTGCAGTCATTTCTTGATCACTGTTTCATATGCAGGTATCAGATTTTGGGGCTTTAAACATGCAATCAGATGTGTAAGGCTTGTCTTGTGAAGATGTGTTGCTCCTACAGTTCATTCTGATTTTTCCAGATTAAACCCACAAAGCAGAGATTTAGGCAGCTAAATGAAGCAGGACAGGGCCTGATTCAGTGATGCATTTCATGCTTTTCAGATCTGCTGAAGAGCCCAAGTACTTAATACTTAAGTAAGTCCTTTTGACTTCCATGTGTTGTGATCTTACACAGAACTATGGGCCTGACGAGCATCATTTATGGCTGACAGTGGGAACCTGAATAACTGACATGTGAAATAAGGCAAGGCTACTTAAGAACCAGCTCTGGTGGGTCCTCAGTGACATTAATTGAAGTGCTAATTAAAAACTACCCAGCTGAAACTCTCCAGTGGCAGAAAGCAGAGATCCTATAGCGTAAAGGGCATTTCCATTGTGTTTTCATGACAGAACCGTTCCAATAAAACAGCGAGAGTATTTCTTTTGACATTTTTCATTGCAATATTTTCATCTTTAGCCAGAATTTGCTTTCTGTACTTCACCTGTGACTCAGATGAGAGCTGGGAAACCACCGCTTGAGTGTCAGGCCCTAAACCCCACCATTCTCTGGAACCATTGTAAAGGAAGCCTGGTGAGCCTGGTACCCAGGGAGAGGGTGCGGGAGCAACCAGGCCTGCGCACAGTCCTCAGGCCCTGAGACACTTCACTTATTGAAGTCTAGTGAACCAAACCCTACAACCAGTTGCTATCTATAGCTACCCAGTGACAGTGTGGGTTTTTTTTGCCTGTAAATTAATGGGCACAGGTGAGGAATTTATTAGTGTAAATAAAATCAGGAAGCAGCGCTCTATCCATCTCCCTGCTGATGCTGACGTGCTATGGGATATTGACCTCTGAAGCAGTAGCCTCAACAGCCCTGAACTCAGAGAAAACCCAGCTTAATTTTGTATCCTGTTAGGTCTGCCTTGCTCTGGAAGTTAAGCATAGGGGTCACTGCTTTCCTGGATCACAGCACAGCTCCTGAAAGTCCTTCAAGATTAAGCTAGATGGAGATACTTAGGTGGTGCAGCACAATTAATGTAATGGGATTCTGCTCTTTTTTCTATTAGTGGCTGGTTTGTAATTGATAGGCTGGGCTGGTCAGAAGTATACATCCAGCCATCAACAGTTTCTCATAAACTATCAGCTATACAGACATCAGTAACTTCTAATTAACAAAGTTTCTCATGTGGTGCTTTTTTGCAGCTGATCAAGGCTGTTTCCTCGTGCAAGATCCAGTGCCTGCTTGCAGAGGTATAAATTAGGATGAAGGTGGCTTTAGCTTGGCTTTGTCAGAAGACTGAGAGCAGCAGCTGTAGAGTAAGTAGCATGTCAGGGTGAGCTGCTGTCTCTGGATCCTCCTAGGTGGTGGGATATAGCACCCTTTACCACTTGCATGGTGGTGTGCCTGCTGCTGCAGGAGACAAGGACTCATATCTCCTCATCTGACACAGGCAAAGTAGGCGATGGGATGGCCACATCCTCCATACGAGGTTGACCTGTTGCTCCCCACAGCCTGGTGTTATTGATTCCTCTCCTCTTGTCCTGTTCCTAAAGTCCTGCAGGGTCTGCTTCCTTAAACAGGAAAACAGAAACAAGTCTTTATCACTTGTATTGGCAGAGCATACAGAGGAGCCTTGCTGTAAGAGCAGACACTGATGGTGCTGTGTGCTGCACAAAAGCAGGGCAGGGATTAAGGCAGCAGCTTAACTAGTTGCCAGAGTAAATGATGAGGGATACACGGGGGCTGATACGGATGTGGTGTGGTGTTGCTGGTCAGTGTACACATGGATTTCCCATGGGCTAATGTAGTCAAACCTTCATAATGATGCCCAGTTTCTCATTTCTGAGCAGACTACATCACTTCAAATAAGGGCTGAGATCAATAACACAGGCAATACCCAGCTTCTACCGCCACCTGCCCACCTTTCCTCACGAAGCCTGTAAGCATTATTCCACATTTTTGACACTCACATCTCTTCCTCACTTTCAGGCAACTGTTCAGAAGTTACGGGGACACCCCTACAGGGAGCAGTAGGAAAACACGTTCTCTTCTGAAGTAACCCTAAACAAAGAGACACCATCAGTTTCTGTGTCTCTCCGTTCCTGCGGTGTCAGGGTCCCGCCGAGCCCCATCCGATATCCGCCCTCCCCAGCCCGCATTCGTGGGAATCCCGCCCGGGCACCGAGGTGCTGTTGCCGCCGCCGGCCGCCAGGTGGCGCCTCTGCTCCGCGCCTGCCGCTACCGGCGCTGCCGCCGCTCCGGCCGCCCGGCAGCCGCTGGAGGCGCCGAGGGACAACAGGTAAACCCGGGTCCGGAGGAGGAGGGGGCGATGTGGGATGTGCTATGGGGAATGCTCTTTCCTTCCTCACCTGCCCTTGCCAGCTCAGAGATTCCTGACCTGGGGCACTGTTTGTCTGACAATCGCTCATGGGGCTACAGCACGGTCCAGTTCAGAGAACAGGGCCAGTGAGAGGAGGACCTTCTCTTTGTTTTGCCGGGTGGTGTTTTAACCAGGAGCTTTTCAGAGGTCTGGGCTTCAGTGTGGTCTCCACAAATGGTGTTTGCACAGCCAGCAAAGTGGCTGCAATATGAAGATCATTGAACCATAGAATGGTTTGGGTTGGAAGAGACCTTAAAGCTTGCCCAGTTCCAAACCCCTGCAATGAGCAAGGACACCTTCCACTAGAGCAGGTTGCTCCAAGCCTCATCCAACCTGGCCTTGAACACTGCCAGGAATGAGACAGACACAGCTTCTCTGGGCACCCTCTGCCAGCGCCTCAGAACCCTCATAGTAAATAATTTCTTCCTTATATCTAATCTAAATCATTGAATCATAGAATGGTTTGGATTGGAAAGGACATTTTCATACCCTTTTTCAGCTTAATGCCATTCCCCCTTGTTCTATCCTTACCTACCTTTGTTAAACATCCTCTAGATTTCTTGAAGGCCCCTTCAGGTACTGGAAAGAGTGGCTGTGAGACAGAGGACCTTGGAGTTGACTGCTACTGTGAAATTAAGGCCTTAGCTTTTCATTTTGAAAACCAGGGGCTCCCCTCAGCCTGAGCAGCAGCAGAAAGCAGATTGAAGTTGTGATCCATGGCAGGGTTTTAAAGGCTCAGAAGCCAGAGAATAAAATGCTAGACCCCTAGCAACCAAAACCACTCACAAAAGCTTGCTTATTTATATTAAGTCTTGTGATTTAAAGATGATCATGTAACTTTGAGGGCTATGAGTTTAAAAGAGGTGGAGAAGGGTCTATTCAGTGTTAAAGGTGTGATAAACCCTTCTCCCAGGGCTGAATCCAGCACTAAAGCAGACTCCTACCTTTCCCAGTGTGGAATCATAGAGTCATAGAATGGTTTGGGTTGGAAAGGACCTTCAGACCATCCAGTTCCAACTGCTGCCTTGGGCAGGGACATCTCACACCAGGCCATGCTGCCCAAGTCTCTGTCCAGCCTGGCCTTGAACACTGCCTGGGATGGAGCATTTACCACTTCTTTGCCACACTTTTCCAGCACTGATAGAAGGAGGGTTACTCATCCAGTTGGCCTCAAGTTTAGCCTTGTCTGCTGGGACCATGCTTCATGCTAAGACAGCCGGGCATCACTCACCTTCTTTGCAGACCAGGGAGAGGAGGAAGCCGGGATGAAGCGCAGGACTCCTCCCAGGCACAGATGGTGTTCTTGGGGGGGGGGGGGCGATTGGGATTTGCAGGCGCCCTTTGCACGCCAGGCGCCGGCGATTTGAATGACAATGGAGCTAGAGGCAGGTTAGGTGGAAAGATGCTTCTCCGTCTGCATGGGCTGCTGCTGGCAGCTGCAGTCCAACAGCCATCCTCGCCTCCCCTATCAATATCCTTTCCCCTGAGCTGGAAGGACTAAGGGATAATTTAGTCTTTATGCTGCTTTGGACTTTGCCTGATTACCAGCTGAGCCTGATTACACAGCCCTTGCTGTCCCTTCTGGGAGATAGTCCAGACAGCACGGAGGGACTGCTGTTCCTCCTGCCAGTGCTGCCACTGTCGAGCCATCCTGTTTCATTTTGGATTGCAAGGTGGGCTGCTTGTTCCCTCCTCTGTCCTCCCTGTGCTGTCACCAGCTGAGACCAGAGAATCAAGTTTTTCTTGGGGACTAAATCACATTGACACATGAGGCTTGAATGCAAATGGTGCTGGGAAGCTGAGTTCTTGTGATTACTGATGACATGGAGCTGGGCTCTGGAGCAAGGTGGAGCACAACTTTAGGAGGATCTCCTTACCCACCTCAGTTTCCCTTTCCTTGGCACCTAAGCCACAGTCTGTGTCAGTCTGTGCCATAGCTGCACTAGGTGCCTTGGGTTTCTGTGTAACCGGGAGAAAGAGTGAGCTGCCAGGTAGAAACTGGTTCAAGCAGCAAAGCTGAAGACCCATTCAGGCTGAACATCCCAGTTTCAGCTATTCCAGTGACAACAGTGAGTGGCAGGCCAGGCAGAGTTGAGGTACCAGGAACTGGCAGCAGCTAGCAGTTGCAGTCCAGCAGTCAGCTCATCCTCCCCCATCAACACCGAGGAGCACTTGGATCAACCAGACACAAGATGCAGATCTCCGATCTCCATCCGTATCAGGAGTTCTGCAGAGTTCAGAAGAAGGGAAGCTTTGGCTCTGGGCTTGCACAGTTTTCAAAGCTTATTAACATATGGTGTTTTACTTGCTGTCTCCAGCCCTTCTATATTAGCTGTGATCCAAGTTTAAACACCGTAGGTGGGTTACGGTGGTCATGGTCCCACATTCATTTGGAAGGGAATTATGCAGGGAGATGGAGGGAAATGATGTAAAACCAGAGCCACGACTAGTTTAAAAGCATCTCTGCAGAGCTAAGATATTACTGGAGCAGCCTCTTGTTGCATAGAGAAGTTATCACAACTTCTGAAGCTCAATGAAAGCACTTGACCCTTGACTTGAACTGAGACCTCCAGCTATTGATCCCCAGCAACACTTCGGAGAGAGGGCAGTCACACACTGCCTGCAGCAGCTCTGCCCTCCTCCATGGCTCTTCCTGCTTTTGGGAGCTGCCACACTGAACTCTCCCTCCTGCCTCTGCATCATCTCCACAGCGTGTGACTAAGACTCTATGAGAGTTTGGCTCCGCCAGCTTTGGAGCTCCCTTTTGAAATAAGTATAGGGTGCTCTTATATTGCCTAGTAGTATCTCTTCACCAAGGTACAAGCCCAGCTCCTATAACCTTTTCTCATAGGTCCAGGCCCCTCACTACCTCTGTTGATGCTTCCAAGTTTTTTGACATCCCTCTGGAACTGGGGGGGATCCAAACAGGACACAATATCTGGGTGCATCCTCAGCAGTGCTAAGCAGATTTGGATAATGTTTTCTCTCTATCTGCTAGCTACCTTCCTCCTAATGTAGTCCAGAATGTGGATGGCATTATTTGCATTGGGGGCTTAGCCTCCACTTGTCAATCCTCAGTCTTTTTCAACTGGTATATCTACACTGACAGACATATGGGCCCATGGAGTGCTCCTGGTGACACTGGTGGCCCCCCGCTACTAGCTGGCATTTGGGATTTGCCCCCCTGAGTCCTGTTGGTGGTGGCACCCTGGCTGTTTTGTTCCAGGCCTCTGAAATGATGTGAGAGCTGGGGTATGGCAAGGTGTATCCAGCTGCTGACAGCTGCTGACCCAAGTAAGTGTGGAAGGATGGAGCTTAAGCAGTGATTGTCTGGTGGCACCAGGACACAGCCTGGCACAGGCTGATCTCTCCTGTGCCACTGCAGGTAACACAGTGTCGTCTTGAGCTCTGAGGCACTGATGGCCTGAAAGAGATTCTCTTGTACATGACAGAGCAAAACATCATATGAATTTCTGTGACAACTTTGCTGCACCAAAGAGCTGTCTCTCAACATGCTGTTTCCAAGCTTGGTTAGTAGCAGCTATGTAGTGGAAAGGTATAGCTACCAGGATATGGATCACTTCATACCTATCAGGCTTACCTTTATAGCTTCGGGACATTTTAGAAACACACACAGAGAAGGTCAAGCAATCTTCCTATGACCCAGCATAACTGAAGAAGGATGTGTGGCAGCCCAAGACGTTTGGTGCCTTTGCTGATGCACTGTAAGCTCCTTTTGATTGTACTGACTCTTCTCCCATAGGTAAATTAAAGGTGGAACATCTCCAAGTTATTGAAATGCTCTGTTTCAATATTTCATTTTCAAGCAGCTTCTCTCTTAAGCTATTTTTTCTTTAAGGTGAAGCAAAATCTTTTCATTGGTCTGAAACTCATTTCTTTGCAAAGAGTTTTTGCAATGGTCTGGCTGTGAAAGCTTTGCCATTCCTTCTTGGGAAGAGGGAAAGCTCCTGAGCTATATCATGTTTGCTAAGCCCGAACTTCAAGACTTTTGCTTTGAAAAGCTTGGGGGCCTGTGTTCCTTGGTTGACTGGGTTTATAAGAGTAGCATCTATTTTCTATTCCCAGTGCATGCAGATGTGCTAATGGGCAAAGTGTCAGCCTAGAGATAACGGTGTTGTTCTTACAGACTAGTGAAAATTGTGGCTGGTGGTTTGGTCTCTTCTGCTAGTCCTTACCTGCCCTAAGTGCTGGGCAATTAAAGCTGATGTTCATTGTGGGGTGTGGGTAGACCTTAGGGGAATGCTGCTGACTGCAGGTATTGATGTCCTGCAGCCCCAGTCCTGTGCTGGGAGCACTGGGGGGTGTGCTGCAGAGACATTAAGAGCAGTGGGTCTGACATGGCTTGTCATACAACTAGCTGGGACCCTTTACCTTCATGATATAGCTCAAGTGTAACCTGGACCCCACACACACAGAGCCACCTATAAGCCTTCGGCTTGCTCTGTGCCAGCCCATGGTAATGTAGCAGGGGGCTGCCTTTGGGCTCTGCCCCTGCTGATGATATCTGTTGAAACTGGGCAACTCTGCGTGGAAAACAGTTGGCAGAGGGGTCTTGCCAGCCACTTGTCTGCTAGCAATAAGCTGAAGCACATGTGTTAGTGCAATGATGTTCAGGAGGTGTGCGGCTATGGAAACCTGCCTCTGAGTGCCTGGGGAGCACGTGAGATCTTGTGAGCAGAGGTACTAATTCTTCTCTGCCTTGGCCCCACTGTGATCTTCCTGCAAACAGCCCCACAGGGAGAATCACCTCATTTTCTGCTCTGCGTTCCCTATGCTCACAGTACCTGGGTTAAAAATGACAGCTCTTTTCCTGAGACTACATGTCAGATGCCCAAGGCTGTAATGAAACATAGATCTACCTGCTGCTGAACATAAAATGTGTGTGTTTCTTTGTACACTTGAGGAAAAAGCCTGCCACATCTCCAGATCATAGCAGCCCACTGCAGCAGGAGGAGAGCTACTTTTGAGCTTCTCTCATCTTTTTACCCAACAGTTAAATAATTATATGATGTTTATTAGGGCATAGCAATGCTCCTGGGGAAATAAGATCAAATACTAAGGTCAGTCAGGTGTTTTAACCACGGACACTATTTGTGATCTAGTGTGAGGTGTCCCTGTCTACAGCAAGGGGGTTGGAACTGAGTGATCTTGAGGTCCTTTCCAGCCCAAACCATTCTGTGATTCTATAATTGGTTCCTGACTCTACTTGGGTTTAGTGGTGCTTGTTTCAGAACCACCAACTGCCCATAGTGCTTCTGATCTTGGAGCTCCTTCTTAAGCAACTGCAGATATCTGGCACATCTTTCCTTCAGGCCTGACACAGTTAGAGGTGGGGAGGGCAGTGAGTACAGATGGAGACAGAGCTCACCTGGGGAGAAAGGAGGAGGAAGTGAGACCTGAGTTACCCAAAACCCCTTTCCTAGCTGCAGTGAGTGTCACCACTGGGGAAGAGGAGGAGGAGAAGCTCTGTATCATGAGCAGCTTGCCATGCTCAGGCAGAAACCCACTCTGCCATGGCTCCAACCATAGTCTGAGCTGGTGTGTGGCTGCAGTACAGCATCTTAATGAACTGCCATGTGCCACTCACGCTGCAGTAGCCATCTGCGTGTGTCCTGCTCCCATGATGGATGTATGTCATGCAGGGATGCTGAGGAACCCACCTCAACAACCGATCTTTGCAAGCCAGGCTAGTTCAGGTGGCTTGGCTTTGTCAAGCAGGCTGTGGGCAGTCACCTCTGAACCACCAGGCTTCAGAGCTTAGACCTGCTTGCCCTTCTCCAAAGCAAGGAGTCAAGCTTTGCTGGAAGGACATGTTTCCCCACATGCTGCCCGTTCAGGCATTTACTGCCACGGGAGTTACTGTGGCCTGTGATCACTCACAGTTCAAAAGAAGCATCAAGTATTTGTTTAAATGGGGCTCCTGAGAGTTCTATCAGTAGAGGCATCATGGTCTAGTGTGAGGTGTCCTTGCACATGGCAGGGGGGTTGGAACTGGATGATCTTAAGGTCCTTCCCAACCCAAACTAGTTTGTGATTCTATATGGAAAAATATGCAAGAGCCATAATGCAAACAAGAGCTTGGCTTTGAGGTTTTACAGCCTACCCTAGCCACAGAGTTTGTGAGACGTTCTCGATGGACAGGGAGTCTATCATGGCTGAAAGCCACTTTTTGAGCACCTTTCCCAGAAGAAGCAGCCTTGGCCCTTTCCAGAAAGCCAGGCTGGATGAACCTCACCCTGGTCTGGCAGGCTTAACCTGAAGCCTCTTCACATAGCTCACATCAGCCCAAGACACAACGAATGCTCCCTGCTCAGGTTTTAGGCTGATTTGATGATGGTCTTTCTTTTAGAACAGCCTCAACACCACATCAGTTGAAGGTTATATTTTTAAATTGTGCAGCTGAATAAAAAGGAAATTACCTATGAGGAGGGCTTTTGAAAAAGACATATATATATTTTTAATTAGTTGGTGAGGAGTCATCCTTGGTAAATGCCTAGTAGCTGGCTCAATGTAGGTCTTCTGTCTGCCTTTGTGTGCGGGTACATATGGTTGCAGTGGATGTGTATGGAGTGGAGCAGTCCTGTTCTGTAGGTCCCCTGTGCTCAGGTTTGTGTTTGTGTACTGGGAGCTTTAATGAGAACAGACTGCCTTTCTTTCCCTTCGTTCCCCAATCCCATCTGTTCAAACAAAAGGCTGAAAGGGAGAGAGAGCCGAGACCCTGCTGGTCAAGAGGGGATGGATAATAACACATATCCTTGGGCTACATTTCAGCACATGCAACCCTTTCAAGCTGTGCTAAAGCTTTTATTCAGGCAAGAGAAAGAACAACCAATGTAAAATAAGTTGGGTTTTATTTTTTTTTTTCCTTCTTTTTAAAAAAGCTGCATCAGGCCTGAAGGATGCTACATTCCATTCTATCCCTCTAACATTGTATAAAGCTGAATTACCAAATGAGTCTAAAACAGCATTGATGATGTATTTGTGTATGTACAGACAGGTTTTGGGCTACAGCAAGTGACATATGCAGCAGGGCCAGGGCTGGCTTAGAAAGTCAATTTTCACTGTGTTTGCACATGGTAACAGTTCCAGATCCGTGTAATTAACTATACATCAAAAGGGTGTGAAGGAAGATATATTCCTCTCCACCTTGGGGATTTGATGGGTACTTTGCAATTCATGGTTAACCCCCTATCCACGTATTTGTCATTATGGTCGTGCCAAACAACTCATCTGAAGATCAAAACAGCTTTCTTGGGGGCTGTTACAGCAAGAGCAGCACGAGAGATGGCACCTTGAATCCCAGAGTGGGTACTGATGGCAGAAAAGAATGCAGCCCTGGATGGCGGTGCTGGTGCTCAGCCCTCTGCCAGCCATTCCAGGGACATCATAATGGTTTACGGGAGAGAAATGGTCTCAAATGCCATTAGTTTAATGCTTCATAATGTCGTTGTGTCTGTTTTAAATGCAATCATGGAGCTCAGGGGACCTCCAGGACTCAAATAAAAAGGAGGAGAAGAGCTTCTAGAAATGTAACGATGGAAAGGGAGGCAGGGGAATTTTTGGTGAGTGAAGAAATGGGATTCACCGCTTCTCTTCCATTGAGCAGGTAGCACATGAGTAAGCAGTGTTGGACTGTTAAAGGGATATTCACCTGGGATAAGCACCCAGGTTGCAATAAATAGAGCAAAGTAATACAATCAGCCTTGAGGAGGAGAAGAGAATGTTTTGCAAAGCACAAAGTCTGGTCCTGGCCAAGATTTTCAGAAGCAGAATATGTGATCATTTCAGAAATAGATCATAGTGTGGCTAGGATTGGAAAGGGACACCTTCCACTAGACCATGCCACCCAACGTCCCACGAAATTTGTCCATCATCCTTTACCAATCCAGCAAGTTCACTGACATGCGTGTGGGGGTGCCTGACTCCGTCTGGCTTAAAGAGAGAGACCCAGAAAAGATTAAACAGACCAAAACTAGTGAACAAGCTGAAGCTGACCTCTCCATGTCAATAGAGATGCAAATAAGCACAGTTAAAAAACAACGAGAACAGGCAGTGGTTATGCTCACATAAGCTTTAGAAACCTTTCTAAGTGTCTCATATCTCATTTCAGTCGCACAGGTGGAGCTGTTTCCTCAGGGATGAAATCCTTCCTTGGTTGGCATTCCCACTCCAAGTGAGGCAGGTACATGCTCCTTTCAGACAGGAGCTGTTCAGTTGCAGTGCTGATCAGTTATTCTTCAGGGTAGAATTAAACAAGGTGTGGGAACTGTAGAACCAGCCAGCACTGCTCCTTTGTGACTCTTGCCTTTTGAATGCTAGCAATCAGGAGCAACCTGCTTTTGCAGGTTGATGCTTGGGGCTAACCTAACATAGAAAATCTGCATGAGCAGCACATCCCTTCTCCTCTCTACACCTCTTCTCACAGGGGGTCCATCCACATGTAGAATGATCTTGTCTGTCATTCAAAAGGAGATCCCTTGATCCTGGCCTAACTGCACACTACTAGCAGTAGATGCTTCTGCTGAGTTCATCCATCACAAAACCACAAGAGGTGATTACTAGGGATTAATGCACTGGTAGGTGTGCACAGTGGTTAAAAGAAGAAGAGATTATGACAGTACCTTGTTTACTGAAAAGACAGAAACATAGAATCATAGAATAGTTTGAGTTGGAAAGGACCTTAATGTCTTCTAGTTCCAACCCCCCTACCATGGGCAGGAACACCTTGCACCAGATTATTGTGGCAGAAATAGGACCCCTAGCATTGCAGATAGGCACAGATCAATAGGTGGCTCCTTTCAGCTCCTCTACTTGCTTTCTGCAACAGCTACTCATAGAAAACAAGAAAACACAGTTTTTGACAATGCTTTCTACAAGGCTGGTTGCATTATAAGAATCTGTCCCCAGTGTCTTACAACCCAGCCAGATGTAACCCTCGAGGCTGAGATCCACCGTGGTGGATGTCTCTGGTGGTTTGGGTTGGGGGAGCTGAGCTTAATCTGAAGCAGTTCAAAAGCAGTTTCTCAGAAGGAGGCTAGAGAAAAGGGAACAGATGTATCTGTAGGTTAAAATTGACTCGCAGTGCCTTTCTTCAAGAAGATCTAAAGCTTCTACAGAGCAGACACCAGTAATCTGGCTTGAAAGGGCCTCCACCACGGTGGATATGTCTTCTGTCATAGCCTGAAACACTGTCCCGCTTTGGCTACATTATGAGCTTCCAAAGAAAACCAGAGTAGGTCTCATTTGCACTTGCCCAACAGAGTTTTGTTGGAGTTTAACAGCCAAACTCTCTGTCCATCCTTAGCATGTATGACCACTGTGTGTGAGCCATCCCTATGGAGCAAAGGAGTGTGCAGCCCCAGGCTGCATTTTCCCTGAGGTGGTTTCAATCATGTGGGGCTGTTTTGGCACTGGGTACCATAAAAAAAGAGCATAAAGCCTGGACTGTGGGAATACAGCCAAGGGACACCCAGAGGAAGGTTTCTTTTATATTTCACCAGTGACCAAAGTTGTAGCCAGATAGACTTACAGCATCAGGAGTCACTGAGCAAGGTGAAAAGTCAATTAAGTAGATATTTGGTGTCATAGCTGAAACAGATAAAAATCTTCCTTTAGTTTCTGATGTGAAACAAATAAATGAAAGGGAATATCTTTCACTGCAGGCCCCCCGAGACATTTGTTGTGATCTCCAAATGTATGACCTGAATGTGATGCACCCACCAGGCTTCCCGCATGAGGATTTAGAAAGCCAGGGTGCTCATGGCATGTGTTCAACACCCTTTCCAGGAAACATCCTTTCCTTTGACTGTCATTCAGGCTGTATTTCACATCTTACTCCCCTTCCAGGAAAACAGCAGCAAATGTGGTGATATAGAGATACTTGGGTCTGCAGAGGTGATTTTTGGATATTGGGAAGAATCAAAGAATAGCAAGACTGGTGGCTTGGAGCGACTTTGGAAAAAGCTGGAGTTTCCAGCTGAACAAGCAAAATGGTGTAATTCTTATGATGGAAATGATGTGCCTGAAAGAGAAGTTAACACAGCCAGGTAGACAAGAAAAATATGTTCAAAGGGATACATGAAAGGTATTCAGGAACTGAAAAAATCAAAGAGAAGAGACAAAGGTGTTTCATGCTAGCATCAGGAGGCCAATGGCATCAAGGGAGCTGATGGAGCTTGTCAGATTTCTAGAGAGAAGTAACAGAAATATGAGGGTTACCATGAGTGAAACAGTAAAATTACTGCAAATGAAATATGAACAGAAATGTGGGTCTGTGTAAAACCACAAGGTGAAAAAATAGCGGAAGGGTGGAAGGACTGGTCTGTATTGAGCATCAAGAATATCACTAACAGCAATCAAACTTGTAGGCACTGATGAAAATCCTAGGCACTAATGAAAATGTCAGGCCTGGGCTTCAACAGGGCCCTGGCATAGAGATCTCCTCAGCAGATACAGGATCTGATAAACAGGAGGATGGTTACAGCATACATGCAAAATGCCAAGGAAAAAACAAACAATAGGTGATTCATATTGCTATTATGATTTGTTATTACTCATCTTTGTGGTAGGAGCCCAAGTTGCAAATGGTGGGATTAACCCTACTGCCACAGAAGACCTTTGCCAAGTAGACTTGTCAGATAGATGCATACAGTGAAGAAATAAGGAACGTCTTCTCACATCACCAGTGAAAATGAAGCTGGAGTGAAGCATCCATCTTCTTTGGAAGGGCATTAAAAACAGCAGAATCATGAGACAGTTGACATAACACGACCACAATGAGCAGACTTACTGCTGCTTTCCAGCCGTGCAGTTGCTCTCTCAAAGGAGACATCGGGACACAATAGACATGGTTGGACAAGCTAATCCAGAGACTTACTGGATATTTCTGCTTTTTGCAGGTATTTGTTCAAAGTTCTGTGGTGCATGGGTGTCAAGCAGGAATCCTGTTATATGGTGAACTATATCAGTAACTGGCTTTTGGGACAAGCAGGCAAGCTGGGGTGCAGCACATATAGAGACCCACATCATACTGTACCATCCACTCTAGGGGTGGATGATGGTGACCTCCTTGCCTCTGAATGCTTGTTGAAAGCTGCAACCTTTTACTCGCATTCAGTTGGAGTTTCTGCTCCTGTAACGCAGTGACCAGCCGTAAGGCAGAGGTTAACCCACAGCTCTACGTCAAAACAGTCTGAGATGTTGAACTCCTTAAAAGCTGGTTCCTAGTTTTGTGAATGAATCTAATAATGCCTTAACTGTCTGACTACAGATGGACAGAGTCCTGCTCAGCTCTCTTTCTCTGCTTCATATGTCACTGCTAGAAACAGCGATTAGATGCTCATGTATCTACTCTCAAACAGTAAGAGCCAGTTCTTGTTTCTCCGGAGGCACATACCAGAATAGCTCAGTCACCTCGTGGGACTGAGCAACCACCTGTGCTAGCCAAGGGTTTATATACCTCTCATGGTGGGATGGAGCTAGGTGGGACAGGTCATCTGGAGAGACAGGGTGGGACTGGGCAGGTTGTGAATTCTCCTGCTGTGTGGGTCAGATCCTTATACTGCTGACAGAGCATTTGCAGTCTACACACGTAAAGGGTGGAAAAGGGAAGCATATGTTGTCTCCCAGGAGGATGTGAGACACAGAGAGATACCAGACTGGTTGTGAGATTCAGAGATTCAGAGAAATGGCTTTGCTGGTGTCAGTCAAACCCAAAAGCTGCAACTTAAAGAAACTCAAGTTGCCACCCTGCAGAGTAAGAAGGAGCCAATCTGGCATGGACACTTCTCTGAGTGTGACAGTGGTGTAGCTTTAACATGACAGAAACTTTCCTGCTGAAGATGCTATTGTTTCAAATGCAATTATCTTTTACGGGGTTCTTCCAATCCACCTAATCATCTTTACCTTAATGTGCTTTTCCTTTCTGCATTGTCACATAAAATCCATTTCCTTTCAATTTACTTCGTATCTATCTGCATCCAAATTACTGCAACTTGGACGCACGGTAATTAAGTGCAGTTTGTCTGAGTAGAAAGGCAATGAGCGCTATTACAGCTTGTTTATGCTAGCAAGCAATGCAGGCTTCTCTGCGCCATCCCACCAGCATGGCTTAGCCCTACCCTAGAAAGGCTGTCTTCTAAGATTGCTGATGAATGCCCCTTAGGTTTCAGATTCTGAGACTGTGAAGTATTCATCCCACTCAGATCTGCCTCAGTAGCTCAAAGTGTGTTTGCTCTCACCTGAACCTCTATTTCTGATTGAAATATTTAAGGAACTACTGACACCATCTGCATGGGTAAAAAGGTTACAAGGGGTTCTGCCCTTTGGCTACAATGCAGCCTATCGCTAACATCCCTGTGCAACTGATGGGACATGCTTTGGCCTCTCATAATGCTGTGCACTTTGGGAGCTTGTAAATCTGTACTCTGAATCATGTTTCATGTAGGACTTGCACCTTTCAAATGCTACTGAGAGGCAAGTTGTTTGGTAGCAGGAGACCGGGATATCTTGAAATGATGCAGAGGAGGTATTAATTAGTGTCTTTAGGTCAAGCATGCACTGCAAACCCACCACTGAAAGATGCTTTAAGAATGATTCAAGAAAAGGTCAAGTGAGGTAAATTCACCTTTACAGAGTAAGATTCAAATCTTGGATACTGTTACAGGATGAATGGGGCAGGGAAGTCTTGCAGTGATTGACTTTGTACATTGAAGCTACTTCAGTGGTCAAGAAATCTAGTAGTTCTGAAGAAATCCTTTGGCTCTGATGAGCTTTGTGAGGGGAGCCCTGGAATGGGAGGATTTTTAAGATACTTTGTTTGAAAGCTATGCTTTCTCTGATATAGGCTGAGCTAGAGGATGTGGACTTTGAGTCTAAAAGATCATACTTATCTTGTTACATTGACCCACTGGGGACTCACCATACAGAGAGCCTTTGTGCTCAGGTCCAAAGAGACTGAGGCTTGAAAGAACTTGGCATCTATCAAAGATCATGAAGATGTACACAAGAGCAGTTGCAATGAGCCAGACTGAGCATCCATCAAGCCCAGCATACCAGTTCAAATAGGGTCCAAAACAGATGCCTGGGGAATATCACAATAGCAGAGGTGAATCTGATACTTCCTGCAAGAAGTCTGCTGGCCTTCAGCCATCTATGGCTTGTAGAGAGCCTGAGTTGGAAGCAATTTCTATTCATTTAAAAACCTTCAGCAGATTTCTCCCTTTAAGCTTCTGTCCTTGAACTCCTGTAACATTTTGCTTTCAAAACATCCAAAGGAAGGAACTCCACAGCTTTACTACACATGGTGTGAAGAGACACCTCCTTTTGTTTGTTTTGAACCTGGTACCTGACAGCTTCATCTAATGCCTCTTGCTATTGAACTGTATTGGAAGAGATAGGGAACAATCGATCCTTTTCCACCATACCCTTCCTAAATGGGATACAACATCTTTCTGTAAAATGCTGACTACCTCCGTCCTTTTTACTTAGTCATTCCTTGTACAGAAGCTATTCCGTACTTTGGGTTATCCTTGCTGTCATTCTCAGATGCTTTTGGACTTCTACTGTATTTGTAATGAAAGACTGGAGGACCAAAGCTGCACATGGTATTCAAGATACAGACTTACTCTGGTTTTAGGCAAAGGCATAATGGTGCTCTCTGTCTTGTTCTCTCCTGCTTTGTTCTTTCTGCAATAATAATGACATCTAACATTTCATTTTCTTCTTCCATGCCAAGAACCAAGCTGATGTTACCATGAAACTACCATAACTACAAGTTCTTGCTTTTGTGCTTGTCTCAGGACCTGTCAGTTATATGAAGCTGGAATTCCTCCCTGCGTTCATCACCTTATCACTTCATTTAGGTTCAACTTCTTATGCTATTTTATCAGTCTTGCACAGTCCTGCAATTTTTCATGGTCAGTCCTTGTCTTTATTACCTGGAACAATCAAAGCCCAATGCAGGTTTGTGCCTGTATTCTATAGGGGTTGTTTCTGGGAAAATCTTAAAGCCTGCCTTAGATCCTGAATTTGCTTAAATGGGCAGAAAACCTTTGATGTTGGGAATATTGCACCTGAGATATGGGGAAGAGTTGTCTTTAAATGTTGTGTCTGCATGCAGTTGAATTCTGCTCCCTCATACTCTGTTATGCATTTCTTTTCTTTCTTTCTTGGTGCTTACCTTGTCTGTGAGCCTGTGCTGAGCTCTAGCCTTGGGGTTTGCAAATCTTTCTGCCACTTCAGTGCACAGAATAGTTCTGAGCAAGGAGAAAGATGGAGGACTTCTCTGGAGGATAGATGTTACATGACAAACTCCTTGCCTTTCAGTCCCTGTGCCAGTCCATCCCTCTGGCCATGATTAAAGTTGTGGTGATCAGTCCTCAGTAGTCCTGAATGTCTAAATAATGACTTCTTCCAGTTCTCTTCCTGCCTGGTGTCTGTCTGTTCCTTGGCTGAACTGACTCCTAGAGCCCTGAGCAAGCTGCTGCTTCTGGCTTGCCAGACCATCTTCTCCCTATCCACCCATATTAGCAGCTCTTCGCAGACACTCATATCCTTCTTCTTCTCACATTTTCTGCTGCCATCTTTCCCCATATTTGTTGCCTGCCTTTTCATGTGTGTTTTTTCTCATTGCTCCACCTGCATATGCCCCAGGTTCACATGTACAGCCCACCACCCTCACGCAAAATCCTTCATCTTCTGATTGATGTTGTCCCTCCATCTGTGTGACCTGGCTTCTTCTGCCTTTCCCTCTTTCACCCTGCGTTGGTTTTGCTTTCATTTAAGCACTTTCAAAGCTGCCTTTTTCAGTCCTTCTCCCAGGTCTCCTCTGATTTCTCCCTGGAGCAGCTTTCTCTTCTCTGACGATCTTCATGTTTCAGTGAGGAACAGCAGAACAACTGTCACTTGTTGCTTTACAAGTGACTGTGTGCCCTTCCACTCTAACAGTTATCTCTCTCAGGCTGATTGGGTAAAACTGCACAGATTGGAGGGGAAGCGAGAGACCAGCTCTGTCACTCTGCCCCTGAGCTGCAGCACCAAGCATCTCCCCACGGAAGCAAGACCCTGTGGCACTACAGGGCATGGGCTGGCAGTGGTGATGGACTCATGCATCTCTCAGGGACCTCGAAGAGCAGGATAGATGTGAGGAGGGATGGGGAACAGGAGGGGAAACGAGGAGCTGCTTGTGGAGCTTGGCTGCAGGGAGCTGATGGAGGGCAGTGGTGGGAAGAGGAAGCTGCTCTAGAGGCATAGAGGAGGGGGCATCAAAGAGCACGGCAGGGAGCTGAGAAAGAGGCAGCGTTATCTGTCCCAACTTTGTGCCTGAGCTTGTGCGTCTGAAAGTGGACGGGGTTTGAGCTCTCTTTCACTTAAAGCCCGAGTTATTCCAGCCCAGTGACTCAGTTTATTTCTGTCCCTGCTCCTGACATTTCTCTTTCAGGCGGCTGCTGCCCGGTTTGGGGTGGGGCTGTGGGCTAGGGCGACTCGTGTTTTCCAGCTCTTATCGGCATCAGGATGATGTTCTGCTTTTCTTTGCTGTCACACGGCATCCCGCTCCCCTCCCCTCTTTCCCCTCCCTCCTCCGGCTCCCAGAGGAGGCGACAGACGGTCCTGTAATTTGGTTCCATTCGCTCGACTGGAGCAACACCTGCCCCCCTCTCTGGGGACAAGAGGGTCTCATCCCAAACCGAGCAAGGAGCCAAAGACGAATCTGAAGCCCACATGCAAATAGAGCCCAGGATAAAACAACACGGCCATGCTGGGCAGGAAAGGAAAAATCCGTCACCAGGGAAAGAGGCAGGAGAAATGAAATCGCCCCTGAAGAAATACAGAAGAAGTGCCAAGAGATTGCCTTTTCCTTTTGGGTTGGTTGCTATTGTGGTTATTGATCTGTCCCACCCTGGAGAATAAACTGAGAGTACTGAAAAATAATGACTTATATTAGAACACATTTATTCACCCTAAAAGGACTGGGTTAATTGAGTTACAGGGTGGCTAGATGGATAGATATGTGGATAGATAGAATGTCACAGGGGTTTCTTTATGGCTATATAATGGAAAAGATCCATTTCTTTGTTGAATTTCATATACAACATCCTCTTCAGCTCCCTTCCCCCCCCCATGAGGGTTTTATGTCTCTCTCATACACACACACTCTTTGCTAGAAATACAGCAAAGATATCAAATCACATCCAAGACCCTCAGAATTGCTCTGCTCTAAGTATCAGTGGTAATATCCTACCTGCCTCACCCACTTTTTAATGCAAGCAGTAAGACACTGCTTTGTGCCTGGTGAATAGTGTGATCCTGAGTACCAACATACCATGCACTTTGCTAGTGAGTGATGGCCCATGTCTAGAAACACTTCCTTTTGTGTATGTATATCTAATAGCAGCATAAATGTAAGTCTATATTTTGGAATATTCTGTGCTGTAGGAAAGAAGGTGATACTCATAGAAACAGTTCCTCCTTAGCTCTACAGTCCTGTGGAAACTGGTATGTTTATTTGTAGAGTTACTTTTGGTTTGCTGCCTGTCCTCATTTGCTGGATGAGGCTTGGGATCTCTTTCCAGGGTTCAGATGAATGCATCAGATGCCCTGTTTCCTAACAATACTGATGGGCATGTGCGCTGCACCCCATGCCCATGTATGTCCATATAGGCTTGCAAATGTGTCTTAATAGGTGTAACCACCTTATGTTAAAGGAGCACTGGATATTCCTTGTACTTGGATACTCCAGGTCTATCCATGGGAAGTACTTCCTCTCTGTGACTGCCAGAGGTTTCCATGCAATGTCTTATATCCTGGCTGAGCCAGGATTAAAGCACCTCTTTTGGCATCAGCTAAAGGTCCAGGAGTAGTGCTCTGGCTTTTCTGTCTCTGAGCGTGCATTCTTTCATGGTTCATAGGATAAGCTCTTCTTTAAATATGAAAAAAAAAAAAAAAATAGATATCTGAATGCAGCTTTAATCTTAGCTTTAATCCCTAAAAAAGCAGGAAATATTAACTCTTGTTTCTTCCTTCTCAACTTCTGCATTAGCCATGCATGATATAAACTTCCGTTGAGCAGTTCCACCCCCTTCCTCCTATAATATTGTCACTCGGGATCATTCATTCCTGTATTGCTGAGGCAACGTATATGTAGGCAAAGTAACTTTGATTATTTAAGTGGATTTATTGCTGTCTAGCACAGACTTGCAGTGAGGTGGAGTTAAGTTTGTTTACCCATTCTTCATAAATCTGGGCTTATGAGCACATAGCCATGCAGCCTTTTTATTGCATTGTCCTTGCAGCTTGCACATACTGCTCAGATCTTTCTCAGGAGCAAAAGAAGTCATGGGATGGGGGTGAAAAAGCTACGTTTTGATTTCAACAACACCAACTGCTAGATGGATGAGAATGAGGTTCCTTCTTGATGCCAGCAGGAAAAACTGATGTGGCTGGGACAATGTTATGGTGGTGAGAGGATATAAACAAGGTGGTGAAAGATGGAAGAGAGACAGGGCTTGTAGGGAGAAGCAGTATCTTCCATCAGATAAACCTCCGGAAGAAAGGGATATGTCTTATGAAGTACCCTGACCCCTCTGCAGGTTAAACTTGAGACTTGATCCTGTGGATACTATCAAAATCAAAGCCCTTCCTGCCCTCCCTCTGTCATGCAAGCAGCCTCCCTGATGTCTACGGGGATGGTGGGAATGTGATGTCCCAGAGGATGGCCTTATTTCCAAACCTAACCTGTTCCCACACATCTCCACACTACCCCCTCCTATGATCACAATACAGGGTCTCACTGGCTCACTGCTTGGGCACAGAGTCCCATAGCTGGAAACTCAAGACCCTGGGTTAATAACCACGGCTTTGTCCACAGCATCTTCACTGGTCTTGGCTTGAGCATCTCTCAGACTGGGACCTGATGTGTTTGCCAGACCTCCAGATGTGGGAGGGTGGCCATGGGGAGTGCTGGGTTCACACCTCCTTGTCCCACAGCCCATGTCTCACCAGCAACTGCAGCCAATAAGGTAATATAGTATTTGCAGTAAGGTAAATAAGAGCACTCTTTTGCCCAGAAAGTGTGTTCCCATGCTCAAGGAGGAAATCTTATATTAACCTTTTTATTATCTAAGCCCTTCTGCATGTTAGTAGCATGAAGGCTTGCTGAATGTCAGGATTTATATTATCACTCAGGCAATTAGCATCAATCTCAACCCAGATGTTGACAGAACCTAAGGAACAAGAGTCTCCCAAAGAAAAGCAGCTCCAAAGTCATTGGAGTTGCCCTAAAAGATACAGGATTTGGAAACTGTGCACTGAGCTACCAAACCTGCCTGGTGTCCCTTGGGATGTGGGAAGCGTACATTGCTAGAAAGTGGAATTAACAGCCTCTCTGACAGGTATTTCTGTTCGAAGCTTTTCAGCTGGTCAAGCCCTGCACTTAATTAAACCACTGTGCAAAGTGTCAGCCATAAAAATGGGAGGAGGAGGGGAGGGTTTTATCTCTCCAGCAAGTAACAATGGGAGATGAAGCCTTCCCAGTGAGGGGCAATATTCAAATTATAGGTAAAATTAACCCCTTGGAGTAAACAACAAAAGGATTTAACAAATGAGATGGCACAAAGTTCTCCCGTTACTCAGGTAATAACCTGTCTGTTACTGAGTCTGTCTCTGCCATGTTTCAAATGACAAGCTTTGGGAGTGAAGCCTTATATAAAGGAGTATGATTGAGGTTTTCAGTTGTAGTGAAAGGGCCTAAGATTTTTTACTTTGTTCCAGTAGAATTGGACCTGGCCAGGGAACTGACTTTAAACACAAGGCAGAAGATGCAGTGCAGGACAAAACACCTACATTTTGGTTGCAAAGTCAGATGTATTGAAGAGCAATGTGGCAAAACGGATGCTTGTAAGCATCAGATTTGATTTTGCAGTCTAAACTTTGGAATGTGTGACCTGATGCCAGTCATGATGTGGCTGGGAAAAGCTGGGGATAGCAGTCCTACGCCCAGGGTGGAACTGGGCAGTGCAGCCAGGTGACAGTAGCTGGAGCAGGGAATCCATAGCAAGGGGCTGCAGTCTGAGTGTCCTTAAGAAGAAGCGGGTAACCTGTTGAAGCTTTCCCACCCCCAACCTGAGAAGCCCTTGCAATCCCTGTAATTTGTAAGGGCATTGCATCTCTGCCTCTTAGAAAGATCAACAGGGAAAAAGAATTAGGAAAAAACAGCTTTTATTTGATACTTTTATTTATATGCAAAACAGCTCACCATTCATGAGAGATATGAAAAACGCATCAGATAGAAACCAGATTTTTCTATTTTCACTACAAAATATTGCATTATATAAAGCAACAGACACACACAAAAAAACCCTGAAAAAGACTAAAATCTTTGGATAGCAGATGTGGTTTGTTTTCATTTTTCTCTCTCTTTTTCTCTTTCGTCCCCTCAAATGCGCTTCCTGTTTTAAGAGATTCACAGCAAAGAACATGAAACATCTTCAGGTTATAGAATATCTTTTTTTTGGTTGTCACAAAGGAAAGCAGTCCTGGATTCACTTTTTCTTTCTATTTTTTTTTCTATTTTTTTTTCTTTAGGAAAAAGGTCCTTTCCTAAAAATATACCAGCCCACATACACACCGGCGCTCACTCCCCCACACAAGCATGTACACGCACACGCACATATACACCTCACAAAGATACTACTTCCCTTATAAACGATTTGCAAAGTATTTTCCAGACGCAACTATAGATCAGAAGAACAACAAGTGTTTAAAAAACCTCTCCTAGTTAAGTGCTAGTGGTTGT
>JAOEHY010034945.1:10471-33332 GCA_025447955.1 Psilopsiagon aurifrons | reverse complement strand
AGCTGCTTCTCCTATGCTGGTCTTGAATCACATCCTAGCACTTCAGTTCGTGACTTTTGTGTCTGTGTTAGCTCCAGCTGCCTGGAAGGGAATGCCACAACTGTACCTGGCATCAGGAGCAGCTGCCAAGTGAGCAGGGGCTGGGTGACACAGCAAGCCGGCAGGACAGTAAAGCAAGTTCAAGTTTTCCAGATACTCATTTTTTGAGTATCTGGAAAGTTGTTAGGCCATAATGAGAAGACATTAAATTCTTCCAGAGACCTTAAGACTGGGTAACAACTTCTTAATGAATTGTCAAGTTTACCATTGGTGGAAAATAAGTAGTGTGGGGTGTATTTGTCTAGAACAGATAAATCATTATTGTGTAACATTGAAAACCATGGTCTTTTTCCTTCTGGATATTTGCCTCATTATATTTTGATTTTTTATTTTTTTCCAAGAAGAAAGGTCCATGAGCTTAAAAATAGATAAAGTACTGACAAATTATTAACTGGAAAATTGAAACTCCACTGTTTTTGTAAGACAGCAGTGTTGATGCTGCTGAACGTTCTGCATTTTTAGGTTTTGTACTTTTAAAATTTTTAACATATATGGTATAAGCAAGCAAACACTATAAGCAAGCCACTGATAACAATTTTCCGTAGCACATCTGCTTATTAAAGAACATTACTTAATTTTCTTCCTCACTTGGTCTTCTCTAATTAGGGGATCTCTTTACAAGTATGTCTATTAACATGTGTGGTCCAGCTGTTGATCCTTTGCAAGTATTAACACAAGACTTGAATGAGAACGAAGGATGCAAAAGAAATTCTATTTTGTGTTTCCTGCTTGAATCAACTTTGATCATAGGACTCTCAGATCAAATGGCTCTAGAACCATGACACTGTAGATCTCTGTTCAAAGTCTGGCCTGTTTGCTAATTGTTGTATGTTTTTACTGTCCGACCAGCTGTTGACATGATGTCTAGCATGGTTCCTTTGTCTTAGCCAAATACCATGGATAGATGCAAATGATCTGACTGACATTAGTCAGAGAATTGCCTTGTATTTCTTATACTCAGATCAGCAACATTAGGATTAGGGATTTACAGGTTTGATTTTAGGAGTCCAATTTGAAAGTTTTTTGGGCCTAAATTCCACTGAAACGTTCTCTGAATGTGTTGACAAGGTTTCTTTCTGTTTGACTACGCTATCTGCGTAACTGTCATCACTCATTTCTACTTAGAACATACATACATGCGTACACACCTACATATATATTCAGATCATTAGTAACTGAATATCTGATACAGTAGCCATAATGGTAAAATCTTTGTCTTGCTGCAGTCCTTTTGGCAATACAACTTGATTGGAGAACCTAGACAAACTATAGTGGTAGCAGAATCCTTACACTATATTTACAAGACTCAAATCTCTGCAACTTTCTTGGTAGAATTGTATTAACATCTTCTTGCTGGGAGAGAAAAGGCTAAGGTTTCAAAAGAGCTCATGGACGGCTGTGTGTATTGTAATGGGGATAGTAATTGTTTTCTGTACCTTGATTACAGCACATATCTGTTCATTTGTTGAAATTGTATGAATTCAAAACTATTATTGAAATTTGTACATTAAAATAAGAAGAAACAGGAAAAGTCTGTTATTCACCACGTCACTGAAGCCTGACTATATTCGAAACAAAACGTGAGGCGTATGCCATCTGGTGGATAGAATTACTCATACGGTTTTGTTAGCAACTTTGATATATTTAACAAGCAGCTTCTGTTAATGATTTAAATTAATTTCTGTTCTGTGCTTCATTATCACTTTTAATTGGCATTGGTGGATTTTTTTTAGTCAAAAATAAAGGTCAAAAGAAGAAAATCTGAAAATTGAATCAAGACAAAATGAAATTCCATACTTTGTTTTGGTGTATGATTAGTAAACCGAGTGCTTGGAGGAAAAGCCACAAAGCCCAAATGGAAATGTAACCATTTTTCTCCTCTTCAAATATTAATTCTAAAGGTGTAAAAATGTGCGCCAGTTAGTCAAAGATCTTCTCTGGAGCAGCTTTCTCAGGTCCTTGTGTTATTGCAAATTATGATCTGTCTGCCATCGTCTCTGCAGAAAGACTGAATACTGCCCTACATCTCCACTGACATGGCAGGGGAGACTGTAGTACTCTTTCAGAGCCCATAGGCTCAAATAGTACAGCAGCTTTGGTGCTCCTTTGCCTAAAGGTTAGAATTGGGTTTTTTTGCCAGCCATTTGGGCCACAGTTTCATCAAGTATTGTACAGAAAGCTGTGCTTTTAAAAGTATTAGACTGCTAGTAGATGTGAATGCAGAGCTGAATTGGGCATTTTAAAAACTAGATTAGGCAGACAGAGTAAAGAGTATGGCCAGTATTAAATATTTTTGTTTTCACCCAGTGGTGCATGAGTATATGACTTCACAATATGCATCTCAGGATACCTTACAGAGTAGACAGAACGTGGGATAACAAGTGGAGCAGGCAATGTATATTGATTCAGACAGAGAATTTCTGTTATGTTGGTGGATAGTTTTTATTCTTTGTTCGTTTAGTAGACATGGGGGGATCTAATGTCCTGTTATCTACTGGAAGAAAGATATTTTTCTTTAGACTGATCAAAAATAATATTATTTTTTTTCTAAATTAATTCTTAGCATAGTAGAAAATAATTGAAAAAGTACTTCCTGGTGTCTTTCATACTGTGATCTACTACAGATCAGATCAAATAAAAGCAAGTTTACATTATAGTCTGAAAAGGAATAAATTATTCAAATACATTGTAATCAATGCGTGTGTGAAATGGAATTGTCATCACTGTGTTATGTCATCGTTCCATTAGTTAATGTAATAGCAAGGAGAGAGCCAAAATGCAACACAGTGGAAAATATAGGTAATGCTATTGCTTCCACATGCCCATAATTTCACAGAGCTAGTTCAGGTGTCTGTACTGTGCTGCATCGCTTTCCCAGCTCTGAAGGCTTTTTCATTCAGTCATGGTGCACAAACAGGATGGAGATTTAATTGCACATGGAAACATTCATGGTTTGTTTCATTACGGGAAGTAACTGGCTACTTTAGAAGTTTTTAAAAAGATTCTTCTTGACAGTAAATTTTCTTACAGTAGACTCAACAAATTTATTACATCTGACTCCAAACTTCATGGTTCTGTTATTCTTCTTGCAACTAATTCATTTCTTAACATTCAAAGATAAATAACATTTAAAAATCCAGACGAACAAGTGTTCATGTTATTTGCAAAAATTACAGTTGAAATGTTTTTGCACTGTATTATAACAGAGCGGCTTTCTGAACTAAGCTGCTTTGGCACTTTTCTGTGCCGAATATTTCATGAGGGAACAGCATGGATAAACTCACCTCCATTTTAACTGTTTCAGTGGTCGAAATGCACATGTTCACTGAAGGGTTGATAAAATGGCTACAGGTTTATACTTCTTCACACAGTCCTCTGTTCTTTCAGAAACATATGTATGCTACATTGGGAGTAAATTATCTGGATT
The DNA here is from genome assembly GCA_025447955.1 of Psilopsiagon aurifrons. Taxonomy (NCBI): domain Eukaryota; kingdom Metazoa; phylum Chordata; class Aves; order Psittaciformes; family Psittacidae; genus Psilopsiagon; species Psilopsiagon aurifrons. Next base: position 29,806 of record JAOEHY010034945.1, on the reverse strand, counting down.
GTGTTATGAATTTACTGTTTCATATGATTATTTACCCAGCACTTCAAAAGATTCAACAAACACTGGTGTCTAAAGTTGCTTCAGAAAGATCCTTTCCCATCAATATTTTTAAGCATTTTCCTCATACTGCAGTCGACTTCCCATGAAATGCTGAATGATTCCTGCCACATTGCATTAAAAAAAAAAAAAAAAAACCAAAACAATGAAGTATTTTTCAGAAACTGTTTGATTTATGGTCATCCAAAGGAGAAATATAAGTGAACTCTGTCCAGAAGAGGCTAAGAGATAAAAAAATGATTCCTTCAGGCAATTCATAGTAAACCTTCTCCACTTACATTGAAAAGCTGAGCAGAAATACTCATGTTTTCATGTCCAATTTAAGAGCACGGTTAGGGTGGCAGGTCATTTTACACCCTTATGTGACCAAGCAGAAGAATTAGGTCTTTTCATCGGCTTTCTGATGATGTGTAGGTCAATTAATCTTGGTCTCACTTTTTATTTTGCAGAGTAAGATGTATGTATCCTGATGTATATGTCAAACCTTACTTTTCTGCGATTTCCTCCCCCGTTTTTAATAGCTTAGGAATCCTCACAAAATGGTTTAATTTGGGGTTTAGTGTTTTCCTGGCTCTCGTCTACAAAAAAGACAGAATAATCTTTCCCAGAGGTGAATTTGCCCATCGTGGAGCCAATCTCCCTGTCTTTTTGTGCTTATATGGCTTGAACGAAGATGATATTTTCTCTTGGATAGTCTTATGTCATGACAGTTATGTTTATATGAATATAAACAAAAAGAAGATTTATTCTGAGCAAATTATCTGAATATAAAAGATTTATTCAATTTGCTTTGTTTCATTGCTTAAAATGTCCCCTGTGTTCACATATGTATTTGAAAAACGTTTGAGAATCCGGATTTACGAAAAAGTTACTCTTGGCAAAATGATGCAAAGTAACGTTTTTTTCATGTACAAGAAAATGGAAACACTAAAAAAGGTTGTATGAAAGAAATTTAAAATGAATTCTTCAATCTTCACTACTATGCATTTCAAGCAAGCTTAGGCTTCAAAGTCAAGGTGTTTACAATGCAGCCTGTGAATTTCAAAAAACATTGGAATATCACTCTTTAAAGTCTGCGCTAGCAAATTCTTAAATGTTGGATGTCAGATTCCTTGTTGGAAGAACCTGATTATCCATTTTACTTTCTACTAAATGAATAAGATTGTGGGAAAAGCTTTTTGCTTGTCCATACCCTTGTACAGGCAATTCAATTGTTTTCAATTGGGTATTGAAAATTATTTTCCTACCAGTAGATGGAATCAGACGTAAATCTTAACTATTAAACACAGTGTGTGGCTGTGTTTTCTGATCTGACCAAAACAAATAATGAGTAGCTCCAGTTTTGAGGTTCTCAAATAATATCAGCTTTCTAAAAACAAGTTAGCTCAGAAGAATAGAAACGCGGTTGATAGAAAGTTGACCTTTATATTTGACAATAGAATGGCTTTGATACTGGTTGCCTACATGCACTTTTGGAGAGCAGTTGTGGGTAGGTTAAAAATGTTCTGTGATTATTGAAGTTTACTACTGTCAGACGGTAAGACTTTCTCCTAGATGTCATCTTATAGTCATGTCCTGGTATTCTTACCTTATGTCTTGAGTTAAAGACTATCCCATTGTTTGTTAATATCCAAGAATGAGTGAGCCATACGCCAGTTTATCTTTACCCAACTCATTGAAAGAGGTATGTAATTCCTTGGAAAGGTCAGGCAAGATACAAAGGTTTGTCTAGCCTTATAATTGTGGCAGTTGGAGAGTTGTTCAGTGAAGAGTTAAATACTGGAAGTTAGTAGTTACAGTCTTACCTGCAGTGTCTTTCTCTGAATATTTCTTATTTTGGAGATGTTATTTATATACTTATTTTCTCCACTTCTTCTGTGTTTGTGAAGCAATAGTACTATTATATACTGATTCTGGGGTATAGTTTTCCTTCCTCATTTTGGAAAGTAAGAGGAAAAAATCACGGACCCATGACTAGTAAAACTTTTCAATGAACTTTAGAAATTAGGAAATATACAGGAAAGAAAATGTTAAGGTATTCAGTGTTGGACATTTCTGGCAAGGCTTTAACACAGACTTTCCAGTTGTTTTTTGTCAGGTATAAAAATTGGAAAGTTAGGTTTCAGTCTGTTTTTCTGAATTCCTCTGAAATAGTCTGCTGAATTTTTGTCTTCCTTCCTTCTTACCAGTAATTTTATGAGCTGGAGAGTTCTCATTTATATTTTTGGAGGAAATAATTTTTCATAGGGACGTTTTTCACCTTTCACCAAGAAGCAGCTTTCCAGGGATGGTTTGGATCAAATCATACCGAATATTTGTGATGAAAAGAATGTTTCTGGAGCTTAAAACATAGCTCACACTTTCTCAGTGAAAGGACTAGAGTACTTAATGTATTGAAAATGCATGTCTTAGTACAAAGGTTCCAAAATGTCTATGAAGCTTTGTCCCTTTGGGATCTATACAGACATAGTTAATGAAAGTTATGTGGGAGAAGTTGTAGCGCAAGAGTTCTGCATCTGGGTTTTTCTGCTTTGAGTCAGATCTGGCAAGCAGACCAAAGAGGATATGTGGGATGTTGTCTTTATTTTCCTCCCCTTCCTCCCTCCTCCCCCAGGCTGTATACTGTAATGAAGTTCCTTGCAGATACGTGCTCTCTCCAGTTCCATTGATACAAAGAAGTAGAAAGCTAACAAGATATGCATTTAATGATTTGTAGAAATACAGAGTTTACTTCCATGCTATAGCATTTATTTTCATCTCTTTGCAGTGTCAAAGAAGGTCACTGTGAAATTAAAGCTATTTTGGAATTGACGGGCTCTTAATTTAGGGGTCATATAGTCTTCTACAGAGGTGATTTGTTGGTTTGTTTGCTTTGGAAGGAGAACAAAGCTGAGTCATAGGGCAACTTCACCTTTTTGTCATGAAAATCCTGCATCTGGGGAGAATGTCATCTTCTGCTAAAGCAGGTTGCACCGTTTATGCCTCATGTGCTGGCACGATAAACTCAAAACTGTCATCCCTCAGGCGTTTTGCAGTGGTTTGTTTACCTAAAATTCCTTGACATTATTGGGAAAGCATAGCTTTTCTTTCTTGGACTGGAAGAGCAACAAATAATAAAAAAGTTGTTGATGTGGGTTGGAGGGAACAATATTGTTCATCTGTTGGATTCCACAGATGAGTGGAGTCTCTTGTAAATGTTCTCATGCTATGAGGCCCATATGTTGTGGCACTGAAAAATCCATGATAATTGTATTTGACAGGAAAAGCAATTTGGTTTTCTTGTTAACCCTATGCCAAGGCAGAGAGAGTGCCTTACTTCCTGGTGCCTTACTTCTGACTGGTTTAGGCATGTCAACACTTTTCACGTGTCCTAGGTGTGATATTGGGAAGTGCCTAATGAGAACTCGGGAACAGCTCAGGCCTGAAATCTTGGATGTAGACTGTAAGCCTGCTTCTCCCCATCTCTTTTGTGTAGGGAGGCACTTCAGGGTGCTGAGAATTTAGTAAGCTCGAAAAACCTGTTTGTGTGGAAAAGAATATACTCACAACTATGGGGACATGATCTTAAATTGAAAGGTCATAGAGACTTAGCAAACTGTACATGGAATTCAGATAGTGTTTTGTTCTTCTGCACAAACCCTAAGTCTCCAAAGAGGAAAGAGAATTTCATTGTTTATCTGCCAGAACTGCACTTAAATTGTATTTGGACAAATCAGTTAGATTCTTGTTTTGTTGGGACTGCCAAGAGCAGATTGGCTGTCTTGAAGTATTTCTTTGCATAGTGGATCATGCTGCACATTAAAGAAGCTTAAGAGAGTAAAGCAGTTTCTGTACTAGATGGTATCAGGGTTCACAATATTTGGATAATAACATGGTCGTAGGCAGTTAAAGTGAAGATTTTATTATGGACTCCAGGAGTCAGGAATTTTCAGTTCAAGTTATATCTTTTGTTCAGGTGCTTTGTTCTCAATTTTAAAAGAACACTTCTGTAGTGATTTTAAAGTAGTATCTAAGAAAAAATTACGAACTTTAGCAGTGTATACTATACAGGTAAAACTAGAGATTCTAGAGCTGCTAACCTAAATGTGTTGCATACTTTTAAGTCATTATTTTTTACTGTAGTCATGTTTCTTATCAGTTACCTTTTTTCAAAACCATTTTGCTAAAAATCATTAATGTATCCTTTAAAAAGTCCATAGACTTGAAAGTGTCAATACATTATGAACTAAATGCCCATAGATGTTTTCCAACAAACATCGAATTTATCTTGGAATAAGTTCTCTTGTAGTTAAGAAAGGCAATTAAAAATTCTTGAACTTTATGAGACTCCCTACTTTGCTTAATTCAAGGTGATCGTTGTTCCCCTACTTTGCAGTGGAATAGAAGCTGCCACTGGGACTGGAGTGATTATAGGAAGGATGGATGTCTTTTCATTAATCTCCCATGTAAAAGTGGGGCTACCCATTATGAAGAAAGATTATGATTTCAAAGAAATGGAGGAGCAGGTTTGTCACATAAGACAGATAGCAAGTAGAATATCTATAGATATTTCTGTCTGTTTCCAGAAAACATTTGCTGGGCCAGATAAGGAAAAATAGCTGGTTTTTGTAATGTTTGTTTGCAAGATGTGTACAAAGGCGAGGGTTTCTCTGAGGAGCTAATCTGTGCTGCAAACCTCAGTGTGGTTGGAAGTGTATTCAACATATTTTATGTGAGAGAGGAATCTTTAAATGTTTATATGATATGCCTCTATCAAAGAGTCTCAATTTTGACAGATGCTATTTCCAAAAATGGAATGAAATTGGTGTATGGAAGAGGTGTTTACCCTGTCTTTTCATGCTGGGGAATTCCATGTAAAGACTTCTGGCAGTATTGATACCATGAAAAGGGATTGCTTTCTAGACACAAATCCTTGGCAAAAAGAGCCCGATTTTAGAATATGCTATTGTTATGCCTTTTCAAGCAAAAGTACATTTTCCGTGACAGTAAGAGATAATAGATTTCTTTTGGCTTCCAGCACTTGAGGAAATCAAACACAAATTGCTGTTAGGGAGTTTTGGGTACCAAAGCAGGTGTCATAATGCCAAGGCAATACCAGAAAATCAGTGATTAGAGACAGACAAATAATTTTTTTCTAAAGAACACTTCTCCACAGGTAATTCTATGATACTTCACTATTATTGTAAAACTAAAGATTCTGTAGAAAAATAGATGCAATGTATTCCAGAAAGTCTTATTCAAGAAAAACATGTGTGTGAAATTGTCTTTGCTTCAGTTCTAGAAAACTGTTGTAATGCCAGAGCCTGCAGTACTTAAAATGGTCATAATGTACGGACCTTTGGAACCTTTAATGTCAAAGTTTTATAAATTTTTGTGGGTTTTTTGAATAGAACTCAGCTTTTTCCTGCTATTTTTACACTACTTGCTGGATGATGTTATATTTAATAATGATCATCCTGATAAGTAGTTAATACAATAATATTAAAACATTTGTATTATTTTTTTTTCCAGAAGTCATAGTATGTTTTCTTTAGACAGAAGAAGTAATGAACAATGGTCTCTGCCATGTACCCTTTTACTGTATTTGTTGTAGTCTGCTGATTATTGTAAGAAGACACTGAAGGAAGCTATTGGGTTTTACTGATTTTCGGATGTCTTTCATGTTATTTACTTTGCTGATGTTCTAGCATGCAATTGCACCATATATTTTTATGGATTTTCTTCTGTGTTAGTTTTTCCATAACTGTTAATGGAAGGTATTTTAAAGACAGTAAGGAATGAGTCATGTTATTTAGAATGTATTTTCAGAAGTTATGCAGCTATTCCATTTATTTCACAGTTTCTGCTACTCAGTGGCTTTCCATGACTTAGTATTCTCAGCTGTCATTGCTTTTCAATCAGTGTTTGTCCACAAATTTCAAGAGTGGTATTTGAGGGTAAATTAAATAGTAACAGGGCTCCCTTCTCAGATAAAATTACCCAGGTTACTGCATATGGATTTATTCAAGTTAATTTGAAGTGTGACCTACTTTAAGGATTCTTCCTGAGGAGTGTAAGGCCATGCATTCACGATACAGCCAGTGTGCTGTAGTTCTTCCTTGCGGGCTCACTCACCTATACTTTAATCTAAAAAAAAAAAAAAAAATCATTTGTAAGGCTCCTTATTTCAGTTCCTGCACTAGGAAAAATTCTTTTTCATCCACTTTGTTCTTCTGTGACCCTCTTAAAGTAGCATACAGCCACCCTTGGAATTTTTAGGTTTTCAAAAGTAACTTGTGAAACAGTCCTTTCGTGTCTAAATTGTGCCCCCTTGTGAAGAAATATGGAAGGTCAATGGAAAAGACATCTGCAGAATTAAAGTAGAGCAGCATGCAGCAAACCTCAGCTGTCTGCTTGGGAACATTTTCAAGAGGACAGCCATTAGAAATAATCTTCTTGTGTTTTTATTATTTGGCTCAAAGTTTTATTTCCTGATTAATTTATGTATTTTCTGCAATAATATAATTGCATTAGTAACTTAGAGAGGATAAATCCAATGTGGGAAGAATTATTTTATTTTTACTTGCAGTGGGTTTGCATCATGCTGTTGACATTATTTTCTGTACTTATAAGTACATTTTAGAAATTACTTAATGGCTAATATTGTAAATTTATTTTGTATAAATTCATACAATACCAGGAGTCTAAGGCATTCCTTTCAGATAAATTTTGCATTACATAATTTCATTTGCACTAATGTAAATACAATCTCCAGTATATCAGCAAAAATTAAATATTAAATATGTTAGCTTTGTTATATGTGTGTCTGTGGTCAAACTAAAATGCTTACAGAGTTTTTACAGAGAAAAGATTTCCACTGACTGTTGGAAAAGTAGACTTGTAGGAGATCCCGAGGTGAGGCAGCACCATGTGAAATGCAGCGGCGGGATTAAGATTTGGCAATGAGCTTCTTTTCTCTCCAGGCTTTTCGGCAGTCTCTGTAGACGAGAACAGACTGTCATCCTGTATTGATGAAAGCTAGCTTGCAGTTTCTGCTTGTGTTTGGTTGTTCAAATTCTATACAGTTCTGTTTTTCTTACCAGTTGATGTGACATGGATATGGATATGGTGAAACACAAGGGAAAAAGGTATGGTTCATGTAATATAAAATATAAAAAAAGTTTTCTTACTGCAGGAATAACAGAAAGGCTTTCCTTCAGAAAAAAGAATGTAGGGCTGCAGGAAAATATATTCTTGTTATATTAAACAGGATATGTCTTACTGGAACATGCTTCTTTTTCAGCCAGTACTTGCCCTGCAGATGTAAACAATTAGCAATTTCTGAAAGTCTGGGTTTTGTTTCCTTTTTTATTTAAATTAAGCATACTGCATGTGAATGTTTACTAGCTTATTGTGCTTAATTGATTGCAAATCCACTTACAGAATTTTAGTACTTAAACTTATAAAACTTAGTTGAACTTCTGTCCAGTTGTTTGCTTAATTCTAAGTTCTAACTCTATAAATAAAGTAATAGAAGTACAGGCTTTTCTTTTTCTTTGTTATTTTGATAACATACTTAGACATGAGTAATGAAGTCGGCATTAAAACCCTCAATGAATACCTCACTTTTACTGTAAATTGATGAAGAAATATTGCATGTACAGCAGGAATTTATAGAAAATATTGCTGGTTTTAGTGACTTATATTGAAATAAACCGGTTATATAAGTTTTGGCTTTTTTCAGTAAGAATATTCAGTAAGAATATAAATGAAAGCAAATTCTGTACCTATCACTTCACCCAGTGTAATTAAGAGAAAAATGTTTGGTAGAAATACAGTCAGGATGACATTTGATTATTATGTCTGCTTTTTATAAAGTCCAAATATCCTGTTTTGTCTTACTCTCACATTGTATCCATGTTAAACTAAAATTACAGGCAGCTCACTACATACTAGTGATGATAGTGAAAGAATTGTTTCCTTTTCTCAAGCATATGCTGTACTTTTAAATAGTTGAAAAAACTTGAAAATTGTGTCATGTTCAGTTCCTGTACTAGTCTTCCAGTAAAGTACTATGTTTAAAGAATTTAAACTATGAACAGTACTTTTGACTTGGCGGATGCATTTTATTGTGTAGGGTGGTTAATGAGGAACCCAAGTACCTATTTGTAAAAATAACTTATTAATGTTCTTTTTCATACATAAGCTCTAATGGTTAGTAAGAGTAAGTTATCTTTAATTAACACAAACTCTGTCACTGTGACAACTTGTCTCATTTTCACTTGTATAGCAGGAAGAGTTTTACCTTTCTGATGCTTTTGAAGTTTAGTGTTTTAGCTTTACTTTTTTACTTTTAATGTTAAAAGCAAACAGGCTGGAAGCATTATGGCAAAACTTTGAGGTCTTCAGTGAAAGAATAACTGCTTTTTCCTTTGTGTGAAGTGATAAAAGGTAACTGAAGGTTGATACAATATGAATAGTGTTAAAAGTCATGTATACTATGATAATGTGTGTCAGCATTAGACTGTGGGATCTATTTTCCAAGGAGCCGAGTAAATGCATAGGAAGATATAATATATAATGTGTGTACAAAGTGATAAAAGAGGTGATTGTGGGATATACAGATATAACATTATTAACTGACCATATTCCTAAGTAGCATGTAGATGAATATGGGCCTTTGCTGATGTATTAGTAAGTCCGGAACAGTAATGCCCCATGAAGAAAGTAAATACACAGCTAGCCAGTCAGGAGTTAAAAAAAGAATGACTAGACAAAAATGTAAAATTACAGGCAAGTACAGATTGATGGTGCAGAGTTATCAAAACCATCTTAGTTTATGGAATAGTATTTGTTGCCATCTTTATTCCTTCTTGCTTCTCTATTAGTCTTGTGAGAGGCTATGACTCTTAAGAGCTATCATTTTTGTATCGGTTATTTTAATAATGCTAAACTATGTGCCCAAATTTTCCATCTTTTATTTTCCATCTGTAAGTAACTAAACTTCCATCATTGCTTCATTTTCTGTTTTCATATGGTCTTTGATAGGTAAATCTTTATAGGCAGGTTTCATTGTAGAAGAATGTGTTAGTACAGTTTGTAGGGTAACTTTTTTAATGCAAAGGCTCAATTTTTAAATAGATTTTACACTTACATGTCTCAGATGGAAATCATTTTTTTTCACCACAGGATTAGAATAGGTTTATATATTTTATGTAGATTTGGAGTTGATAATACCTCTTATTAAAAGCATGTGAAAACGTTATCTTCAGTGGGAATACACTACTGGGAAAATCAGGGATCGGAAATTATAAGGGGCTTGATTATTCTTTGCTGCAGTAAAGATCCATTAGATCTATATTAGCTTTCTGAAGTACTTCTGGGCTTTGTCCTTGATGCCACCTAAAGCTCTTATTGTAGCACTATTTGAACAAAAAAGGTTTCCTGCTTAATCTCAGAATGACACTACTGTGACAAAAATGCCCTCTAAAGGTTTTAAGAGTATCCTTGCGAAGTTTAGACTTTAGTAAAATGTTATGCTACTACTAGAATTTTAAGGAAAACTGCAGTGCTTTTAAGGAGGGTTTTTTTTTTGTTTGGTTGGTTTTGTGGGTTTTTTTTTTTAAGCCTATGGTAATTATTTAAAATGAGAGAGTAACCATTTTTGCTTGGGAGTTAACCAAAATATCCACCACAAATTTTCCTCCCTCAAGTACATGAATACTTTATTATGTACATAAAAACTTGGTGCAGTCAATTCAAAGCAAATCTGGGCTCAGCTCTCCCAAAGCTATTGAAGGGCACTATTTTTCTCTAAGATGAAGCTTTTAAGAAGTTTAAAAAAGCCAAAATTGGGCATGTATAATTATGAGTAAATGAGTTAAAGTTTTTTTAAAACTGGTGTGATGGTGAAAAGAGAAGCTTATAGCAGGGATCTAAGTTTTCTCCTTCATTTTGAGAGGTTAAGCATATACATGGGTCACTTATGCATATCATAGTGTAATATAATTGCAATTTATAAAAATGATTGCACAGAAAAGACTGGCTATGACTTTTGGTAAGGAAGATGTTGTATATACAGAGTTTGGTTGAAGCTAACACTAAAGCAAAATAAATCTCATGGGTGACTAAACTGTAGTCCCCGAGTCTAAAACAATCCCTAGAGAACAAGAAAGTTAATTTGAAATATTTTTGTTCTGCTGGTCTTAAGCCAGATGCCTTAAATTATGAAAATCAAGTCTCAAGTGACATTCCACTCCAGTGGGAAAGGAAAGGAGAACATATATTATGGTCCTGCAGAATCATATTTACTTCATTAACAATTAAAACATGTAATTTAAATACTGAACTACTGCTCTCTCATTCCCATTGCCTTGTTCAGTCACTCTTTCTCAGTCACTCTTATTCTCTCCCCCTTAAAACAAGCATATTTACTTTAAAAAACATCTTCCAGCTGTGATGAAGGATTAAGAACTTTTGAAAATTGCAGAACATTATATTATCTATCCTTGTGTATTTCAGGCAAGTAGAACTGAACTGGAAATAAAATTAATGAGTCATTGTCCTGTGTTTAGATCTTAAAATTGGCTTCCAGAATCCCATTTAGAGAAAGCAAAATAAACCTGTAAATTCTAATGTAAATGGATACCATCATTTCATCTTTTTAGCAGATTCTGATGAAACTCAATAACTCACCCAGTAACAATTACTTTTGTAAATATAGTTTTACTCTAGTATACAGTTGTCCTAATATAAGTGTGGCGATTAGTGTATATTAGGTATCTATCATCAAAGTTACATCATGAAAACAAGATGTGAAAATTGAATGTACTGTGCTCTGCAGGACATTTATTTAGTTTAAGGCAGCATTTGAACACAGCAGCTGGAAACAAAGAAAAGAAGAAATGATTTCTTTAGGTCACTGCATTGCATATTATCTGTTCACACTTCCTTACCTTGAATTTTCCTAAACTTTTGATACTTCTTATTGATGTATATTCTTTGTGGACAGTGATGAATAAAAACTCACTTTCTATCAGGAAATTAAGTAAAAATTAAAAATTAAGTTCAGAATATCAATATTCTGTTGCCGCTTTGCGCAAGGGATGGTGCTTCCCCTACCTGTAGGTAACTAAAAAAATCAAACCCTTAAAGTGGAAAATGCCTTTTTATAGAACAAATTTATATTGTTTCATGAAATCATGTTTTGTAGCCTGACCTAAAAGTCTATTACAATTCAGTCATGAAAACTCTGAGAATTTCCTGGCCCCTACGTACTATCCAGAATAATCTTATAATTATTCATGTGACCCTGTGAACCCCACAGCTGAAGTACAAGCAAACAAATAAAGCATGGATTCAGTGTCTACAAAATTAGAAAATGAGAAATAGATATAGATTTCCTGTGCTATGGAAAATGTTCCAAGTTGCTCTTTTATTAGCTATACACTGTGGGTAGGATGCATAAGTTTTGCAACTGAAGTAACAGTCCCACTGATCTTTTACAATGTTATCAGTTCCAAGAGGTTTTAGATGAAAAAAAAATAGAGATACAGCAAGGTACTGTGGCAGTTTATGTATATGTAATACTTATATTTCTGATGGTAGATCTGAGCTGCAGACTGTTTTTGATAGATTTGAAAAGACCTGCTTTTCAACATAAATCCAAATGTACAGTACAATAAAATCCCACTATCAGTCAGACTGATACAAATTATAATAGTGATTTTATAAATACTAAGTTTTTTTACATGTACTTTGTCTTTTAGCTTTGTCACATTTACTCTGAGCTTGAGACCTTTGTAAGCAATTGGAAGCAGTTCCTTTAGTCACAGAGCTGCAACATCACGACACATAAAAACTGAATTAACCAGTGCTGTGAACTTTAGCTCCTACCATTAAATATCATTTGAATTTTAATATCAGAGACACAGGAATGAAATAGACTGTATGCTTTGTGACTCAGTCATGTAAGTATACGACTTAAAATAGTGTTTTATAAGAACAGGTAAAGCCAGAATTTTGCAAAAGTAGTTACACCTGTGTTCGTCAAATACGTAAGATTGTAGAAAGAGGTTGACAACAAAATATTTAAGGTCTGGAAAGACACAGTCTTTGACAGCCATAATTTTTAGGTTTTCTGTTTGATGCTTTGTTTTTAACATGGTCCTGTTGACCAGAGATCTCTTCATACATACTATGAGCTGCCCTTCAAGCTTACTGTCAGTTCAGTAGTTCAGAAAAATGTAACTAAGCTCATCTTTCAAAGTTGTTTAAATAATCAGTTAACAAGCATGGAGATGCAGTTCCTTTTAAATATGTGAGCTTTGTGGAAGCCTTTCCTCAAATGGAAATGTTACAGTTGCTATAAGGTACGAAATCATACCGATTTCTGCCTGTATCTGATGTGTGAGGGGGGTTGTTTGTTTGTTGTGTAAAGAAAATCTAGACTCACTATTGCTCTACATACAGAATAATGGTGGAAAGGGAGTTGTTGGGCTCCTCAGCACTGAATGCTCGACATTCACCTGGCTTGAATGCATCTCTCATGCTGTCAGTGTTTCAGAAATGAAAAAGATGAACATGATGCCTGTTTGAATATTAAAATTATTCATTTATGTCTACCTTTGAAGACAGTAAGCCTTTAAGGATGTATGAAATAGAGTTTTCAGTAGCTTCTGTTATACTTCTTATTATTTTTTACTTTCATCTAGGAAGCTCAGATGTCCATTGTAAGAGTAGCATCCCATTACAGTTTGATATTCCAGAGATGTACAACTAAAGGTAGAATCTACAATGAAAGTGTGCATCTGTCTTGATTTGGAATTATTTGGTTTTGGCATACTTAATATTCTAACGTGAAGTGGTTTGACTGTGTTATTTCAGTGTGCTTTCTGACATGGAATTTTAATCCTAATTACTGTGTATTTTATATTATTACTTACTACAGTAAAACTTCTGTTCTCTATTGAAAAGTGAAACTGCTAGTCTTTTTTCTTGGTTTAAATGCTTTTTATAATACACCTGACAAGTTTTATATGAATAGAATACCTTTGAGTTTTATTAGTAGGAAGTATCAAAAGTCATTATTAAAATATGTTAAAAATATATGATTTTAGAACAAAGAATGGTTTTTATGTTTAAAACTTCATAGACACTTCTGAAAGCTGGTAACTAATTCCAGTCCATGTGATTAGGTGTTCAAAGATCAAACTCTCATCTTCTCAGTAACTGAAGATGTGCATTAGCTTAGTAGTAATGTTTAGAATAGGTGGTTACTTTTAGAATAAAGTTGAAATAATGCAAATGTTTAAATAGATTATATTTAATTTATTTAGTTGTTAAAACAGCAAATTTGCTGATAAAATTTGGAGGCAGTAAATAAGCACTCGTTTAGAAAATAAAGAACATGCCAGCTGCATGAATAATTGACAAAAGTAGAACAGTTATCAGAAATTTAGCTCAGCATATACCAAGTTGAAAACTACTATAAAAATTATGATATAAACTGAACAAATTAGCTAGAGAATTTAGTAATCAAATAATAACAATTAAGAAAGATATTTTTTTTTACATATACTTTAGTGCCAACAGAAATATAAATAGCTGGCTCGGCTGAACGGAAGGAGGTATTTTTGGCCTTTTCTGCATTAGATAATGGAAGTCTCACTTTCAAGGAGATAGTTTGACGTTGCTGCAAGTGATGTGAAGAGCTTCTGTGTTGTGTTTGGTGTCATCCTTTCATTTTCTCCTTAATCAAATTGAAATTTCAAGTATTTACGAGCAAGCTTTCAAATGACAGCTAATTGATGTCTTTCGTCAGCTTCTATTTTATATCTTAAATTGATTCTTCTTAGTACTTATTTAGATCTAAAGTGTATTACTTGTTATGAGAACAAACACTTTCTTCTTCACTGGATTGATGATTCTTTAAAAGTAGGACTTTCTGGGGATGGGGATGCTGTGGTGTGGTAGTCTGTGCCCCATGTAGATCATATTGCTTTTTCTGTCTTCCAAATTTGTGAATTCCCATCTTTCCTTTGGTAATGGTTTTTAAGATAATTAGTACTGTTACCTTACAAAAAGGAAAATTAGTAAGTAATAGCAATCAGATTTTACTGAAAGTGAATATGATGACTTGTCAGACTTTTGGCCTGCTATTACAATTTCTGGTCATAAGTAAAACCAACTCTCAAATGTATTTGTTTCCTTAAAACTGTATAACTATTTTCTTCTTATTGTGAATGAAACAATTTTCCTACTAAAGACATTGACCATATACCAGATCTGAATGGAGTTGGCTGATATTATTTCTGAAGAATGTTGAGTTATGTTTAAGGATTGCCTCTGCAAGTTGGTTTGATCCTCATTAAATTCAGTTTCTGCTCCTTGAAATGATCTCATCCTTAACAGGATACAATTCATAAGAAATACTGGCTGGTGAGGTAATGCACATTCTGTAATTGCAATTGAAGCTGTAGAAAGCTCACAGAACACCAGTTAATGAATATTAATATATCTGTGCTTCTTTACTCTTATGGCAACTTTCCAGCTGCTGTTGATACTGCTGCCTGTGTTACCAGGGTGTTTTCCTGTCTGTTTTCCTGTGTCCCCTATTCTTCTGTGCCATGTTGTCCAGTTACAACTTACTGTGAAGAAAAAAGTTGCAACTGCATAAGTGAGCATTATTGCTATGAGGCATGGTGCTCTGTCTTGTGTTCTGTCCTGGCACTGGGGGACCTTCTTCTTCCTAATCATTGAAGAGAGAGCAAAAGTTTGAAAGCCTTTGAGAACAGGCACTGCAACAAGGATACTGACAAGTCAATTGTGTGCTGCAGTGTTTTATCCAAATTGTTAGAACCTGAGGCTCATTTACAGAAAAGCAAAAGAAAACATCTGGGCCTCTAACAGTGACTTGTAACACCAGACCTTATTAGAAAAGCCATGTGTGGGAGAGTTTGTTTTGAGTATGCTGGAACAAGCATTGACTCCTATGATGACGAGATGCCTGAAGACCATATTCCTTCCCTGTGATGTGTTCTTTCTTTTGGATGTATGAGGGGACTGGAGAGACTCTGCTGCATGCTCTGTCATGCTATACATGCCCTGCCCTGGGGAGGTCACCTTAGTTTTGGCTCAGTAGATTTATTCCAAGGCAGTGAGGGCATACATATGGTGTTTGCTTTTACTCACTGCTTGCAATTGCAAATTATGCAAGCAGATGCTTTTTTTTTTTAAATCACAGTCTTGTTAGATGCATTGAAAATATACAAACAATGCAAGAAAAAAAAGTCCAAAAACCAAACCAAACCTTCTTACTTCATTTTTCTTTATTTCCTTTCTGTCCTCTTTTACCTACTCCTGCGGACTGCATTTAAAGAATCCTCAAATCCTCAATGCAGTGATACTTAAGGTCTTTCTACCTCAGCTGTCTACTCAGAACATCTTCCTCTTTGTCTTTCCTGATGTTTCTGTGCTGGTGGGCTGCTGCAGTAAACAAACATTTCCATTTCTTGCATTCTCAAAGTAGCTCCTGGTTTTACTCTTTGTAGTGTCCAAGCTACCTCTGAACCACACCACCTTGAAAATGCCTCAACCACCCTATAGTAAATAGTGCATTTGTCACTGGGCAAAATTGTAGTGGTAATAGTTACTGTGTGTATGTATTTTGAACAAGGTCTTCTCCCTATCCGTGCCCCCCAAATGCAATAGTATTCCCAGTATGCTATGAGGTACACTTCAGATTGCTCAGTGGCACTGTATTCTCCTATTTTCTAGGCATTTTTTCAAATACAAAACAGCATTTCAACAGTCTAGGGGTATTTTAAGGATTTTTTCCATTATGAAAAGTAATATCTCAGCATTCAAGATATTCTGTTTAGGCACCATGTGAAAATACCTAGAACAAGATATGAGCGTATTAAGTTCTAGAGAGTGCTGTTAACTCCTCATGTTCCAAGCAAACTTTGCACTATTATATGCATTTCACTGCAGGTATGTATTTATAGAGCCAGCTTTCTTGCGGGTGAGCTGCTATTGCAGTTCTGAGATTACCTCCACACAGATCACCTGAGGCTATTTGTCATCCTGACATGCTGTGGTGGATGGTGACCAAAACAGTCCTTTACTGCTATTTCTTAAATACAAATGCAAACCTGCATCACGTGGCTGTTCCAGGAGAAGTTTCTTCAGATGGTGGCAGTTCTTTTTCTCCTGTTGGTAAAGCTGCATGCAAGCTAGATGGCAAGTGCCACTGGTGAAACTGAAACGAGTTCTGCTTTGCAGAACAATCATTGGCTTGCGGAGCCAGCTGAAGGGTGACATTCAAATACATCTCCAAAAACTGTTGAGTGTGAAGAAGGCCATCATGATATGTAACCCTTTATTTTATTTCTTTTTAATCTGGGATGGTTGTTAATACTGTAAGAATGTTGCTTGTTAGCCAAAAAAGATGGATCATGAGATGCTGGAAGAGAATTCGTGGGAATTTTTGAGTTTGACCCCAACTTGTAAAACTGCAGTTCCTTCCAGATAGCTGTTTCCACATTTGCCACTCTACAACCAGAGAGAAACTATGCAATGGAGTGTCACAGGGAGACAGAAATAAGAGAAGCTTGAGATAGGTAGTGAATCTTATGCAAATTTGAGTGGCAGTACAATTTGCCAAAGCTTGTGGATGACCATTTGTCATCACCTGCTTCATCTTGAATAAATACCAGAAACTGAGTAAGACACGTAGCCAAGAATTTGATCAATTGTTCTGGTGTGCGCTTATTTGGTCACAGATCGCAGAGGACCACCAAGAATAAATGTCTCTCTTTTGTACTCCAAATACTGGAAAAGACTTATAAAAAATTTCTCAAAAGGGTTTTTGAAGGCTTCACCTATTTGTTTGCTGACATGAACAAGACTTCAGTGAACAGAGCTGAGAAATAGACTTGACACAACAGACCTTTCTGCTGTTCACAGTACCATCTCTGTCAATCATATCCTTCATCTTTGAACAACCTGCATAACTGAGATACAGAACTCTGGCATGTCTTCTTGAGAATCTTAAGTACATGACAGAAGAAAGACAGGTGTATAAACTGTTCTAGATGTAACAGAAAATGCATTCAGTGTTCAATGTATTTCAGTTCTCATCATTGATATGTAATCAAAAATTGCTGCAAAAGATTTCAATTTCAGAAAATCCATGAGTTAATCATTTCCTTCTTCCTGAAAATCAGGAAAGTATGTTTACTTACCTTGTGTCACCCTCTTCATTTTCTTCAAGGAAGGTCTTGTAGGGATGATCAGTCTCTGATCTTTTTGGATGCAGAACATTTGCCATGATACAAATTTGAACCCAAAGGTCGCCTCCAGTCTCTAATGCTGTCATTTTCTTAATTTTTTAAAAATGTACTTTTGTAGCTGGAACCTTTGGAATCCACGCTTAGTGAATAATAACATGAAGCTTTTGTCCTGAAACAGAATAACTGTTCTGTAAATAAAACAGTGAATATATAAATTTGTTTTAAAAACCCCAAAGTGTTTGTATATGTATGTGATTTTGCCAAAGATTTGGCTTTCTCCAGGGAAGTTTGAGTCGTAATGAAGTTGCATACAGATGCTTGATAACTTGCTGTTCTCTACTAAAGATTTGTTTCTTTTAGGCATGTCTTTAGTATACATTTTATTGCAATTTAAGTGAAACATTTTTCAAAATTTTACTTGGTGACCACCAGTAGCAATAGAAAATATAGCATTTTTGCTGTAGCTTTTGAAGTTTCTTTTATTAAAAGTTTTTTTTTCATCCTGACATTGCAAACATACATCCGTGCAGAATCTGATTTCTTCCTGTCTTCTTAACCAAATTTTGTAATGAATTTCTCTTCAGAGATGCCTGAGCCTTATGAGAGCACAGAAAGGAAGTTGATGAAGAAAGCACTGTAACTAGATTGTGCAGTGCTGTAAGCAATAAGCATACCCAATTAATTAAGCCTCCTCAGATATGAGATCTCTGGCAAACACAGTGCTGAGAAATGGGTAACTTAGGTTAAAAAGCTTGCTGTGCTTGAGTTGACCTTCAGATCACTGTCCCAAGTGTCTTTCTGCCTGTAATATTTACTCAGGCTGTATAGGTGTAAATGAAAATTGAAGAATTGACTGTACAGAATAGTGGGATTCATTTCTATTTTTGTACAGCAAGAATTAATTTTGAAAATATGAGACAGATGAAAAACAATCTTGGTAATTATTGTGTATTGGTTTTGAAATCTAAGAGTTCATTTGACCCGACTTTAAATCGCAGAGCAGTGGCAGACCTTTATTCGTAGATTGGTCTGTCTGATTTTCAGCGTTTCTGCAAATCCCAATTGACAGCTATTTGTCCCAATGTCTTTGAAAATCAAGCTATAGGTATTTGAATTAAACTGTTGTGGAGTAAAAACATGTGGAAGTGATTGGAACAATCCTTGTTCATGACTTCCAAGTGATCACTATTAGCTTCATTTGGTCAATATTAATGAGGGGTTTCTTCTGAAAAACCTGCAGTAAATGAAAGTACCATCGGAATTTGGTCATTTTAATGATTTTTTTCTTGGAACAGAGCATATTTGGAAAGGGCAGTGTTTCCTGTGATGTTAATAATTGTGTTCAAGCTCATCTATTATGTAAAATCTTTGTGTTTTCAAAGTAGATATTTAAGTGATCGTCAAGACATGCTGTCCTGAGAGTTATTATTTGTTAATATACCATTCTGGTTTGCAGACATTTAAGATTACTTTAAAAACATGCAACAAATGAAGACTTTGTGTTGCAGGAATGCTGCACGTGAGCTGTTGGCAGCCCTTTGTAATATGAATGCTCTGTAGGTAAATACATACAAACACACACACTGCCTCCTCCCCCATTTCTGTGTTTCATTTTGATTATTCAGGTTATATTAATTGAGGTTAGACAAACGCCAATCAGAAACAATGCAGTGAGTTGTTAAAGCCCCATTAGAGTCTATTTTCTGTTATTTCTGTAGCATAGTGACACTGAGCATAATTTTCCATGACTGTTCTTTAAAATGAACTTTCCGGGTACACATTGAGTCATAGAATAGTCACGGTTGGAAAGGACCTTAAGCTCACTTAGTTTAACCCCCTGCCATGGGCAGGGACACCTCACACTAAACCACATCACCCAGGGCTATGTCCAACCTGGCCTTGAACACTGCCAGCGATGGAGCATTCACAACCTCCCTGGGCAACCCATTCCAGTGCCTCACCACCCTTACAGTAAAGAACTTCTTCCTTATATCCAATCTAAACT
>JAOEHY010034944.1:4815-16221 GCA_025447955.1 Psilopsiagon aurifrons | reverse complement strand
CTCTTCATTAGGGACTGTAGTGACAGGACAAGGGGTAATGGGTTCAAACTTAAACAGGGGAAGTTTAGATTGGATGTAAGAAGTTCTTTACTGTGAGGGTGGCGAGGCACTGGAATGGGTTGCCCAGGGAAGCTGTGACTGCTCCATTCCTGGCGGTGTTCAAGACCAGGTTGGACAGAGCCCTGGGTGATATGGTTTAGTGTGAGGTGTCCCTGCCCATGGGAGGGGGGTTGGACCTAGATGATCTTGGGGTCCTTTCCAACCCTAACTGTTCTATGATTCTATAATTCTATGATCAATTCTTCCCCAGAAAAAGGTGTTGATACAGACAGTATTTGAAATTCATATAGTATTTGATTAGACTGATTGATTGTTCTTACAGCTGAAGATGTTAACACTCATTAGGTCTTACTGGTCATTAGTACTGCCTTTATTATCAAGTAAAGAATAAATATAAATTCAAATAAAAAGTATTCACGTCTTGTGATTTCCAGTGCCTTGCATCTGTTCCTTTAATATTCACAACAAAAAGGCTTATTATAAACATTTTGAAGATCCTTTAATAAATCCTTTATATCTTAACTCTTTTAAACTTAAGCAGGCTACAAGAGTTTCTCATATATTCAACAATAAAGTGTTAATCATATAGTTTCAACTAACACGCTCATATGTGATTCTGCAGAATGGTTAACAGTTGTTGCATATGAAGTGACTAACCACAATTAATCTCTATTAAAGAAAAGTCAAATTTCTGTATTATATTTTGACAGAAAATTAAAAAAGGAGTCCAACCTAGGAAGACTAAGAAATCATGCAAAATTTGATGTTTTATTTTAATTGATTATTTTAATTTCATAAAAGACGTTACAAAATGAAAAGCCCATTAGTGATCATTGTTCCAAAAATGCACTTTACTCCTATTAATGTACTTATGTAATTTCAGTGGAAGCACATTCAAAAAATTTTTTAGATTTTTACCTTTTTCATTATTTTTTTTACAGAAGCCTCTGAATGTTATTGATGCCAGTGTGATGGATCTGAATGGTTCAAGTGAAGATGCACTGGAATGGGATGAAACTGACATAAGCAATAAGCTGATCAGTATTCATGAAGACTTAAGTGATCCTGATCAGGAACTCAAGAAGAATGAGCTAAGACAGAAACCTTCTTCAGGAGAAAGTGGTTTTAATGATGCAAATGAAGATGAAAGTATTGATGATCATGGAAGTCCTCTTTATTGTCCCAGCATTACTTCCCCTCCAAATCCTCACATCTATCAGGTCTATAGTCTTCATAATATCGAATTATCAGAAAAAAACCACATGCATTTTTTGAAAAAGACATCTAAACTCTCCAGTGTAACACAGTCTAACATTTTAAATAAAAGTCTTAGTAAAGACTCATCATTTTCATCTACCAAATCCCTGCCTGAGCTAATAGGGGGGAACACATTGGCAAAACCATATAGCTATATGTATCAGAGTGGAAACATAAGCAGGCACTCTGAGAGTGAGAGTGGGATAGTGAGTGAATGCGATACAGAAACTACAAATAATTCTGAGATTTTTTTGCTAAACGATATTGAAAGCACTCAGAGTAATCCTGAAATTGGGCATGCAGAAACTCAAGAGGATGATATAGTCGATGTGATAAAACAAAAAATACATCAAGATGAAGACCATGCTAGTCTCTCAAATGATTTCCATTTGGCACCTTCTGCATGTTGTGGAAGTGAAAATGATGAGGATTTGGACAACATTACTATGTGTAACCGTGTTTGTCTAGAAGAATTGCAAGGAAAGCATGATGTGTTTACTTTTTATGATTACTCATATCTTCAAGGCTCCAAATTCAACTTACCAGTGCTAATGAAACAATCACAAATTGAAAAAACACATACAGAGGGTAGTTTGTTTCACAGCTTTTGTTTTGATAAAATACCTGGTAAGTCTGAACATAAGCCTGGAGAGTCCCAACCAGATGGGTTTATTCATGACCATACTCTGGCAAGTGTCCCTGGAGAATCAGATCCCAATTCCTGTAAATCTGGAGAAACTGTAAGAAAATTAACTGTTACAGAGAATACAAGGCAGGTTTCAACTTTATCTCGTAGTTCTTCATTAGAATCTCTGTCTGTAGTAGGTGATTTGTTTAGCTCAGGTATTTTTAAAAGTGGAGACGGTCTTCAGCGAAGCACCTCGTTGGAGAGCTGGCTGACTTCCTACAAAAGCAATGAAAATCTTTTTAGTCATCATGGCTCAGGTGACATAAGTGCAAGCAGTGACTCTGTTGGAGAGCTCAGCAAAAGGACATTAGATCTTTTGAATCGCTTAGAGAATATCCAGAGTCCTTTAGATCAAAAGATTAAGCGCAGCATCTCTGATATAACACTCCAAAGTGGCTCTCAAAAGATGTCTTTTACTGGACAGCTGTCTCTAGATATTGCATCCTCAATCAACGAAGACTCAGCAGCTTCTCTGACTGAACTCAGCAGCAGTGAAGATCTTTCTCTCTGCTCTGAAGACATTGTACTGCACAGAAATAAAATAGCTGATTCAAATGCATCATTTAGAAAACATCTTAATAGATCTGTAGCTGATGAGAGTGATGTCAATGTCAGCATGATTGTTAACGTCTCCTGTACTTCTGCTTGTACTGATGATGAAGATGACAGTGATTTGCTTTCAAGTTCCACCCTTACCTTAACTGAGGAAGAGCTTGGTATCAAAGATGAAGATGATGACTCTAGTATAGCAACTGATGAGGATATTTATGAAGAATGCAATTTAATTTCAGGACTTGATTATATAAAAAATGAACTCCAAACTTGGATTAGACCAAAATTTTCTTTGACAAGGGAGAAGAGAAAAAGTAACCTCAGTGATGAAATTCAGCGCAGTAAAGTTAGTAATGAGACATCAAAAGCCACAGATGCATTAAGCATTGAAACACTATTGAATGGGTCAGTACAGAAAATATCAGAAAATAATGGCAATAGTAAGAATGCGCCACGTGATCATGAAAAAGGGACAAAGAGTCACCTGATGAAAGATATCTCTCAGGTTGTGAAGGACCAGCTTGTGGATGATATGGAAAATGGCAATGTTGAAAATACTCTTGGCAGTCAAAAGGAAAGTCTTGTTAGAACATCAGCAGCTCCCAAACCTCATGCATCACTTGACATCAGACAAGCTGAAAATGAATGTTGTGTCTGTGAAGCTTTTACAGACAGTTCAGATGATTCACATATGGATGGAAAAGAGACTGTATTGTTGTCAGATGAATCCAGGAACCCTCTAAAAGAATGTCAAAGTCATCTTCAGCTTGATCATCACTCTGTTGCTTCCTCTCCTGCTAAAAAGCCTTGTCTTGAATCTTCCTCAGAAATGAATTGTGGAGATGTAGAAGATACAGCTTCACAAACATCCTTACCTAATGGTCAACAACAAAGGATAAGCATTACTGAAAAATCTACTGATTGCTGTACAGCCTTGAAATCCAGTGAAGAAGAATGTGACACAGCCAATGGGCTTGCTTCATGTTGTAACTGTGAGACTGCTGCTTTTGATAAAAGAAACATGGAAGATGGCTCAGTACACAATTTTGTGAGGGAGATAATAGACTTGGCATCAACAGCTTTGAAAAATAAGTCACAACCAGAATGTGAGTCATCTGCTCCAGCTTCATTATCACAGATCAAGGAAAAAGTGTTAGAACACTCTCACAGACCCATTCAGCTAAGAAAAGGGGACTTCTATTCTTATCTGTCACTTTCTTCTCATGATAGTGACTGTGGAGAGGTAATCAAATACATAGAAGAAAAGAGCAGCACTCCTGTACCATTGGATTTCACAGATGAGAGAGAAAATATTGAATGTTTTTTTGAAGCCTGTCCTGAGGAAGAGCGGATTGAGCATCAACAGTCCATTTCTGATGGTACTCCTGAAGCACGAGCTGACCAGCAGCAGCAGCAACCTATTTCGAAGACTATTTCTGAAACATCTCCAGAGTCAGCAGGTGAAGTGACTCAAGAATCATTAAGAGAAGTTAAAGCTTCATCTGAAGGTAGGGGTTTATCTTTCTTCTGTGATGATGACAGTGGTATAAATGTGCCCAATCCTTACAAACAAAGCGCATCAAATAATTTGAAAAATGCTGATGCTGATTTGTTGATTTCAGAGGGGCAAACTGAAGGTCTGGAAAAGAATTCTCCAGGTCTCAGCACTAAAAAGAGTACTACAGGAAAATCAGCTGGACCTGAAGATTCCAAAGGATGTGTTGCAGCTTCTGAGAAGGCTTCAGCTATATCATTTCAGTTAAAGCCTGGCCATTCACAGAAAAAAGATGTTTTGCATCAGAACAGTAAAACTCTTGCTTGTGAAGAAAATCTCCTAAATCTTCATAAGGAAAGACATATAAATATGCACAGATAGAATGTAACCCTCTCCAGGCACGTACATTGTCCTAAAACCAGGTATGTACTCTACAAGTTGCACAATCTTTTTTTTT
Organism: Psilopsiagon aurifrons; assembly: GCA_025447955.1. NCBI lineage: Eukaryota > Metazoa > Chordata > Aves > Psittaciformes > Psittacidae > Psilopsiagon > Psilopsiagon aurifrons. Next base: position 11,712 of record JAOEHY010034944.1, on the reverse strand, counting down.
CCTTTTTACACATTTTTTCCTTTTTTTTTTTTTTTAATTTTTGTAAAAGTGAAAGGAGGTGAATCGCCATCCACCACCTAGGGCTTCTGATTGATGATAGTGCTATGTTATTTGTTTTGATTACATTGTAATCCAAATTTACATGCCACTGGTCAACAAATGCAGTAAATACTTACTGCTTCTTGCCCTTTGGCTTTGCACTGACTGGAACTGGTCCCTTCTGGAACAAATCTGCTATCTTACAGAACTTGGGAATTCTTCCGAAGTAGTATTTCTATATTAGCCTACTCTTCCCTCCTCAACTAAGCTGTGGAACAAGACACCAGCCCTACTCATTGATCCCCTTCTCCACAGTGAGCTGGCCTTATGAGGTGTTCAAAAGCACTTGATGAAACTGAACTTGTGGTTTTACAAGAATTTTGTGTGACTAGTGAATTGGAGTTCTACAGTATTTCCAAACAAGCCGTGAAGAATGGCTAAGCAGGTTGGAGAATAAATAGCGAGATAGTAAGTAATCTCTTGATATCAGTTTACCATGACTTAAGTTCAATAAGCCATTAATAAGGACAAAATTATTGCAACACAGTGCTAGACCAAACATGGAGGTTAACAAAAAAGAAATCTTTGTAACATCATTAAAGATTATAGTGTGAAGGTAATGTAGAATAAAAACCTGAATACCCAAGCAGGGGGAAACTGATAGCCAAACAGCAGTACTGGAAGCTTTGGTTTTATTTTGTGATGAGTATTTTGAAACGTAAATAAGAAGGTGCAATCTAAAGTGGGAAAGTGTATCTACTCTCTTCCAAAGTCTGAAAGTGGTTCAGATCTGGAGTTTCTGACTTCACACAAGTGTCCAACAATAACTGCACATTTAACAACAAAAGAAGATTTACGAAGCAACTTCTGGATAAGATCCTAACAAGCAGCGCTGCTGCTTTGAGTCTCACTAGTTGAGTGGTGACCCAAAAGCCAGCATAGCTGTGGGGAATGCCATTAGTCTTTGGAAACACTCCTCCAGTAAACCAGAGAGAGCATGGCAACTCCAAATGCCACTCCAATTCCAAACGCTGCTGCTTGCCAGAAGCTATAGCAAAGAAATTTCCAATAAAAGACAAGGCTAAGCACAGGACCAGGTTTACCTGGAAGGTTCTGGAATCTCCATCCTTGGAGATTTTCAAGTGGACATGCCCTGAGTGATCCGATCTACCTTTGAAAATAGCTTTCCTTTGAGCAGAAGGTTGGACCAGATGATGTTCAATTTCCTTCTAACTTAACTTCTGCTATGATTCCATGATGTTGCTAGGAGAAAAGACTGTTATTCATCACTGCCCATGAAAACCACTAGTACTTTCCTATTGCAAACCATGTAGCTCTTGCAGAGGATCTGGGCCTATTTATATGTAATAGAGTTCTTTCTTCTGCATTTCCTGATTTTGCCATATTATATTACTATGCTTTGGCGTTTTCTTTTGCACATATTAATGGCTAACCCAGCATTCACACATTCACGTTTGTATAAATATGTCTAGCAAAGTCTTTCGATTATGACAGCAATAGTCTACAACTTGCCACCATCTCTTTGGACATGTATCTATTTGAATAATTCATTATCTTGGAACCATCATAGCAAAGAGGATATTTCTTGAATGGCTCTGAAATAGTCTGTCATGACCTGTTCATTATCAATTAGGTTAATACTTGGACACATCCAAACAACTGGAGTAGCCTAGAAATCAATTGGGAATTACAAAACTCACAGATGATATTATATATTCTGGAATTACGTTACAAGGATAGTTTGTATATGGAAGACTATTTGAGAGGATGAAAAAAGTTTGAGGTTGATAAGTCATCAATATGTAAACATAAGTTTTCCTTTAATTGCTGTTTTATTACTTTTCTCATTTTTTGCATTCATTTTTATAACATTAATTAGAGGAAGAATGCTTACTATAGTGACTGTGATTTTATTCTTGTTCTCATTCTTTCATTGATGAAGATAATAACACGTCTTTTCAATTCATTAGTACTTTTCCTACGAGGATCTCAAAATACCGTATAAAATTTCACTCAGTCTTCAAAACGTCATAGTTTCTTACTAGTAGCCAGCTAGCTATTTTATAAGACTGGGATATGACAATATACAGTTGATGTAATGACTAAGATTGGACATAGAGGATGAAGACAGTAGTAAATGCCCTCCGATGCAATAAAATGTAATGCAGACTCTGTATGTAATAATTTAGTATGTTTGTGTTACAGTGTTTTCTTTTGCTCAAGGGCTGACAAAAATTTTTAAGGTAACAAAGCCCTTCAAACTACATCCCACTTTTTACATTTAGGAGGATATACTGGTTCTTAACTGATGCATATAGCATTGCTTCCATGGAAATTATGTACTGTATTATTCGCAGTAGTAAAGCCCTAGGATACATGTAGTTTATCTCTGGCACATCAAAAAATGAAAATATGAGCTGCTACATTTGGTATCACTAAAGTCTGAGCTCCCTTCCCCCATTCAAAAGCTTGGTGTTTTAACTTCAACTCTCATGCTATGGGGAATGAATTACAGAAGCAATCTATCCTAATTTGTTAACTTATTCAAATAACAGTTATTATACTTAACTATGCTAAAGATTATCTTTTTGGTGGCAGATTGTTTATTTTTTGATGAGGCTAATTACTGATTTTCCAAAGGTAATTTACATTTATTACTAATACATCTTTTAAAATGTGACAGATAAATGTTGTTCCCATAAGTGTATTATGAAAAAAGTTACTATTTAAAAACACATTATTTAATTTGAAAGATAAATGGCAAACACCATTATTTTTCCTGTAGCACCTGTGCTGTAAGCTCATTTAAATGTGTAATTCCATGTGTAGCTGCAATACTTAGAGAAAAATAATCCATAGTATATGTGTACCTTAAAAGCATACCGTGCATTCAAAGCTGAAAAAGGCATAGTTTCAAATGTACTTTGATTTTTATACTGTTTTAGTATTTACCTTGGCTGTACAGAAGTATAAACTTAGCAGGGAAGAAAATATTTTTGCCAAATGTTGCAATCCTTTTATTTAGCAGCGTGCTACAGAAAGTTGCCATTATGGGAAAATAGTAACAATTCTATAAGTAGGCTTAAAAATATCCCTGTCAGTATTAACTATTCTCTGATATGAGCCAACATGCAGTTCTTCAATGGAAGTTGTCATAGTTCTCATAGAAGTTCTTCTCAGAAGTTCTATGCTGATTTCATTTCTCAAGTAGGGGACAGCTTGAAAGAACTGTCTGTATATGAGACCACTCAGTTTTCTGCTGTCACTGTGACCCATGACTCACCAGTGGAATGGGAATTTTTAGTCCCATATTCAATATGCATAGAGATCAATACATTAAGAAGGTTTATGTGATGTGTCCAAAGACTTTTCTAGAGGATACGTTAGAATTCTGTATGTAATCTATTAATTCTTACAAATGAGATCAAAAACTACTTCCTTTTGTGAAGAATTTGTAATTTAAACTTAAGTTGTAACTTAATTTAGGGAAAAAAATATCAGACATAAGAAAACTACATTGGTTTTATCTGACAGTGCTGCGATGTTAGCCAGAATATCCTGCCACTTACTATAATCAGGAGAAACACAGGACTGGTACTCAGAAAGCCTGACTGTTATTTCCTCCTCAGAAATAGATTTTTTTATGACTTATTCCTTCCTTTCCTTAGTTTCCTTAAGAAAGAATAATAAAAATAATGACAAATGAGACCTGTGAAACATGTCTTATTCACTGAAAAGTGTTTTGAGATCCACAGCTAAAAGATGATCCATAAATGCAAAGGACTGTTAGTTAATTATTCATTACAGGAAAAATAATATACAGGTTTACACAACAATTTACTTTTAGAAACTGGAACTACAAGAATAATCTTTTTTCTTACCCTTTCTTTTCCTAGAGGTTTTTATAGGGCAATAAGTGCTGTAATGGTCCTTCATAGAGTTTAAAACAGTCTGACTTTTAAGCTCCTTACAGTAGCTGACTTTAAAAAAATTAAATAGAATAAGCAGCTAATCTTGTATTGCCTGTAAATTACATAATTTTTTAAAAACTTGATATAATCCATCAGTGAGACTTTTCTTGCTATAGATATGCGAAACTCGTGCCACAGTTGTAGAAACCTTTTGATACAATCTTCCCCTTTACTCTGATCAATTCTTCATTAATTTCTAAACAAACTGTTGAGCTTTTCACTATTTTCATGTAAGTGTATTTCTTCTATAAATGGGGACAGGGTCAGTTTCAGCAAATAAGATCAAAGCAGAAGGTAACTGGATAGATCCAGATATTCCTGCTTAATTTGGAAGGCACATAATGCATGTCTAGAGTGCCTCCTAGGAAATGCCTAAGAGATGTACTTTGCACTAATCTTTGAGCTGTATTCTGACAGTTATTTCTTCATAATCCCCATCATAAGCCTGTGCTCTTTGATGAATAGTTTAACCCTAAACTCTGAGCTGGGTAATTCTACGGTATGAAAATTTAACTCATTGATGGTACTACAAGTCTTTCAATGCTATTTACAATTTTAAAATACAATGATGACACTGACAATCCTATTCACGGAACAATTCTGTGACAATCCTTTCTTCTCCACTGAAATCTCATTCTGTATGTTTACATAAATATTAAAATAAGTGATGGGTAGATCTTTTTGTTGCTTGGCTTTTGAAAATTCTTATGTTTTCATAAGTCAGTGCACTTTTGAGTGTGCTGAAGGTAAGTTTGCAGGTAAGGATGAGGACAGCATCCAGGGAAAAGGTCAGATTTGGTGAATTCTCTTCTTTCTTTAGAAATGAAGTCTTTGCAAAAATCAATGAGCTTTCTACATCAATACAATTTTTTACACTAACTTGTACCTCAGGCTGTTGAAAGTCATAGTTTGCCTACTGTATGCTTCTGCATTAAAGGCTCTGGCATGTGATCATTTAATGAGTATCTATGGTTGTTCTGCAAGAGCTATGTTTTGCAAATAAAACTTCATTTTCTGTAACCTACTATTACTTTTTTGTTTCCTTTTAGAATCTTGGCTGCAATTCAGGTGCAGGTTCATCCTGTAAACCCTGGGATGACCTCCAATTCCATTGTATCACTGCCTTTCATTACACTGACTCCCAAGATAAATTTTCTTTCCAAATGTGATTTGTCCATGTTGGCTTTGTGGTCAGGCTGCATATGCTAGTCCTGTTTCAGTGATCATTTTGTATTGTAGCAAGGCCGTTTGCTTTCACGTGGATTCCTCTCCCAAACTACCTCTAATGACCTCCCTCCCTAAATTGGTTGCCTCTGTACTACTTATCACTGATTCTGTTCTTTAAAGTTTTGAAGATCTACAGAATTCATGATTAGTCTGGTTAATTTTTTCACAGCTGTATCTGCCAGTTCTCTTCTATTTTATGTATCTAATTTAATATTTATGTGTATAATGCATAAGTTTATTGAAACTATTTTACTTTTAAAGTGACAATTTTGTTGGATTGCAGCAAAAAGAAGTCATTAGCCCTCCTGATTCAATACATCTAAAAATTAGGTAATTAAAATAAATGGCATTTTATTTATTTAATTTTAAAATTTAATCTATGCAACACTTCAAGAAACAACTACGTGGTGTTGTATATTAGGAACTGTTGACATTCTACTGAATTAAGTACAACATTTTGTTTTTTTATGCTTCTTGAGGTGGTAATGAGAAAAAAAGAAAAAAAAGTTTTTAAAAAATGTGTGCCTTGCTGTATTTCTTATACCATTTATTAAAAAGCTGCTTTCACAGTAAAATTATGTTGGTTTGAAAGGAGGAAATAGCAAGGTTAAGATGTGTGAATAATTTCTGTATATATGTATAACCAAGTGCAAACATTGATGTATAATGACAGTATAAAATGCTTTCATGTTTGTGATGTCCAGTGATGTGGAAAATATAAGCCTTAAAACCATTAGATTGCATGGTAATTAGAATTGGCATAATAAACATAGTTCATTGGGGAAAAAGAATAAAAGAACTGGTGATCTGTTTTACCTGCGTACCAAGCATAGAATGCTTTATCAAAGTACAGAAGAGTATGTTTTTATTTGCAAATATTCCCTAGATATATACTACTCCATAGCTAGTGAAGATTTGTATTACCAGACTCAAAGGTAAAGAACTTACTCATTAAAGATTCTGCAGGTCTTCTGGATCAAAGATACACAAGTATTTAGTAGTTTAGTACACTGCCAATTGCAGTGGTGACACACTTTTACAGCAGATCTTGGTGTTTTTTTCAGTAAGAGTTTGTTGTCTGATTCTTAAAATTTAATTCATTTACATAATTATATTGAGTAAGCTTTGTATATGTTAATGTAGGTACTTTTACAGTTGGCCGTTTCAATGGCTTAGACTGTACATCTCGAATGTTTTTGTCTTGTGCTAAAAATATATTTCGTCTCCAAAACCAGCCCAAAGCCTTTATAACCTTTCTCTGCAAACACGGCATTCATCACCTAAAAACACTATTGGGAACAGATGTCAGGAAAGTTAAAAGGCAAGGAATGCTCTCCCATGCCACCTTTAATCATTATTTTCACAATTATATGAACGTATTTACAAAAAGCCTCAGCATTCTACTTCCTTTAAAAAATGTGCAACAGTTTGAGGAATGATACTGACCAGATAATACATTCAAACATGGAAAGAATAGGTATTAAAAAAAAACCCTCATGTTTTCCATAGAATCATAGAACAGTTAGGGTTGGAAAGGACCCCAAGATCATCTAGGTCCAACTCCCCTGCCATGGGCAGGGACACCTCCCACTAAACCATGTCACCCAAGGCTATGTCCAACCTGGCCTTGAACACCGCC
>JAOEHY010034943.1:0-47893 GCA_025447955.1 Psilopsiagon aurifrons | reverse complement strand
TTCCCTGGTCATTATTGTTATTGATAGTAGCAATAGTGATTTGTGTTATACCTTAGTTATTGGACTGTTCTTATCTCTACCCGTGGGAGTTACATTCTTTTGATTTTTCTCCCCATTTCCCCCTCCCCCCCCTTTTTGGAGTGGGGGGGAAGAAGGAGGGGGAAGTGAGTGAACAAAACTGCTTGTTTTACAGCTTAAACTGCGGCAGCTCTTTTAGGAGGGGGAGGTGAGTTAACAAACTGCGTGGCTGATTTACAGCTTAAACCACGACAGTGTGTGATGCATGCTGATGAGCTGCAAGTCCTTCATCTCTTTTTTAGGCAATAGATTTCTATCACTAACTTGGGCTTTGTAAAACTGATTGGGAAGGCAAGATTCAACCTTAAGGGAATGGAAGCTACTTTAAAAATATTATTGTGTTACCGAATTAGGCATCTTGGTTAAAATGCAAGTAAAACGGGGGATAGTGGTGGAACATACAACTATAACAGGGTTAAAACTGAAGATCACTTGGTGCAGTAGTTCATGAGGCAGATTTATTAAGGGGCATATGTAGATCCCTTTTCTACCAAAAGTCTTAACTCTGATATTGTCCCAGTTGAATAGGAGATGTGTCTTCAGATGATCTGTGCTAGATTCCTATCATATATATCATCCTGTGCCACTCTGCATGGCACACAGTTATTTTGCCAACTGATGTGACATTCCCCCGATGAACTGTGAAATTTCAGTGTACTGGTAAATTGGAAATACAGAGTACCAAAGTGTCCTGCACATAGTTTTGGCTCTTTCATACTTACCTGTCCCTTTAACCGCATTTATCAGCAGCAGAAGAAAATCAGCCAGAACTGCCCATGTCTGAGCCATCTTTAGCAGAAGGAATCAGCACTGTGTAAAGTGAAGGCAAAGAGAATGGCATGTAGTCACAAATTGTTGTGTAAAACCCTTCAAAGAGAACATGTAGTAAAACCTCAGTTTCCTTTGAAAACAGAAGTCCTAAATAAGACCCCATATCAAGTATTGGTTTTGTACTGAAGTAAAATAAAAAGGGTTTTGAAAGTAAAAAAAATACTATGGCTTACAAACAAGTTTTTAAAATCCAGGATCTCCGATACCATTTTTATAGAATCATATAATCACCGAAGTTGGAAAAGACCTTTAAGTCCAACCATTACCCCAGGACTGCCAAGTCCACTACTAAACCGTGTCACCAAGGACCTCATCTGCATGGGTTTTAAGCACTTCTAGGGAGAGTGACTCCACCACTGCACTGGGCAGCCTGTTCCGATGCCTGAGTACCCGTTTGATGAAGAATTTTTTCTTAATATCCAGTCTAAACCTCCCCTGTTGCAGCTTGAGGCTGTTTCCTCTTGTCCTGTCACTTGTAACCAGGGAGAAGAGAGCAGCCCCCTCCTTTTACAGGCATCTCTACAGGAATTTACAGCCATCTCTACCTACTCACTATTCATGCCCAGCTGGATAGCACAACGATAGCTACAGACCTCTTGCTGCCACCTCATAATCTTACCTGCAGAAGATGAATAGAAGGTTTTGTTAAAGCAAACATGCACACATTACAACTCTTTCTGAATAATCAACATAACAGCACTTATAGGAAGATTTAGACTTCATTAGACTTCATCGACTATTTGACAAAGAAATGTTTCCTAACTCCTGCATGCTTTCAATTTCTTGAAGGGTAGTAGAAGGGTACTACTTCTGTAGCAGAATAAAAAGGGCAACCATCCTATTGCAAGAGATCAAAAACATGTGTGTTTGTTTCCTGCTTTCATACACAGTGAACTGAAGAGGTGTCTGGTAACTTCTGCTATTCCACAACTATATATACTTTTTAACAAACCATATCTCACAATTTTCCTGCTCCCTTTTGGCAAAAGGGCAGGGGTTCATTGGTAAGATTGAGATAGTACTGTCATCCCAACACATTGTTTCCTGGTTCACACAAAATCAGAACTCCATGACAACCAAAAGCTTTCCAATCAAAATATATATGGTTATCAGTGCAGAATTTTGATGTAAACCCATTCAGCTGTTGCTTGAACATGGCTTTGGCTAAGAACATCACTGATACTTTCCTACAGTCAGATATCCTATGTAAATGACCTCAATTTGCCATGGCAAACTTGCACTACACTGTAGTGAACGATATACATGTATATTCCTGCAGTCAACTCCCAGCCTTTTCTGCTCAGATCCCAGGGACAAGCACCCTAGTGCCGTAGGTGCTCATGCTGGTTCTGTCACAGAAGGGTTCACAGCCAATGCACCACTGTGTCCCCAGCCAGCTGGGAAATAAAGCTGAAGTCTCAGAGTATCTGCCTATTTCCACAACACTACAGTAGCCATGTCCTGACTGCAGTTTCTGATGCTACTGTCAGTGGCCATGCTTTTGCCTTGAGCCTCTGTGTAACCCGCACATAACGCTATCTCGTTTTCTATCACTTGCCTCTGCATTTCCCCAGATTGTTTCCTTGGTAGATGTTTTGTCATTCTCTCCTTTATACCAACATTTGTATCTCTTTTACTTTCTGAATCAGTCACATGCAGTTAGAGATGACTGGAAAATTGTGTTTCCATTCCATGGGAAATACTGATATGTTGTTTTCATTCCCAAGCCAAAATCCAGTGCACACCAGACAAACAAGTACCTTTGTGCAATGATTGATTCAGAAACATATGTTGCAACAGGACTTTGCTTCTGGGCTATTTAGATCATGTACTGTTAGCACCCCTATTTAAATACAGGCACAATCCTCAGCATGTGCTGGAAGGAGGAGGAAAGGGCAGCCAGGGTTCTGTGCACACAGATCTGCTATCAATTGCTCTAAAAGTAACAGGCTTCAATGATGCCGCATTAAACATTTCATTTTAAATGTAAAATACATCAAGTGAGGACACCTGATGCACAGGAGAAAAGCCAGAGTACTTGTGGTACAGAAAGAACAAATGCTACCACATTCATAAGCCAAGTGCAAGAGGCAATAGTACCTTCTTAAACACAACACAATATGCATGCACATTAGACAACAGCCTGATGGTTTTCTTCACAGTTCTAACAAAACACTGATGCATCTGGATGAAAAGCTTTCTCTGCAACCTGAATCAATGCCAGGGCAACCACATTGATAGTGTTCTGCTATTAATCTGCAACAGGCAGTGTAGCTCTTAGCATTCAAAACCTCTTATGTTTAGTTTTTATCCACTTAATTTTTTTTTTCCACAAATTAGATGTTTTGGTTCATGTTATGCAATACTGTTGAAAGGTTTGGGGTTTTCTTTGTCATTTGGATGAATGATGCACACAAAAGTTGCTTTCAATCAAAAAGTTTGAAGGTTAATCTTTTTTAAACCAAAGAATAAAATAAAAGCTTTTTGACCAGAATTCTGTACTCAATTTGACCCAATTAACAGATAACTTTTTGGCCTCTTTCAAAAGAAAAGTAAAACCATAGTGTTTATCAGCAAATTCAGTATTCACCAAATTTGATGGCTCTATAAATATTCATAAACAGAACATTGTCATATTGGAACTTGTCCCAGAGAGCTATCTTCTTTTTTTTTAAAATGCATACAAGTCACATATATATGGGGTTTATTTGCTCAAAAGAACAGACATTAATGACTAAAAATGGGGCCTTACAGAAAGAGCAGAGTATATCACTCTGTTTAAATATTCATGTATGAAATGCAGCATTTAGACTGCAATTTTTAAGTTTCGCAATCCTTGAATACTTGTGACTGGAAGAGAGAAGTCTCAAAGTAAAGAAGAAAGCAAGCACAGCTAAATCAAATCCAGTTAAAAGCAGCAAATGCATATTTGTAGATTGTCTTGGTTTATTTCCTTTGATGGAATTAAAATGCCTCAATAACTACATTAAAATAAATTGCAATTTTTACTTAGCCTTTACGGGAGTGGCTGGCACAAGACCATGCAATGTGTGTGTCACTCTTCCATTAGCCTCAGCTTTCCAGCTGGGGAGCGGTACTGCTCACACTTGGATTCATCCCAGTTAACACTGAGGATGGAAGAATGTTACCAGGTTGTCAGCCTGAAGAGGAGCCCTCTGGCCATGGGAGATGAACAGCAGCAGTGTCAGTGTGCTCGGTCTTCCGATACTTGCTGTTCTGGGGATGAGTGGAGAGATGTTAGCACACACAGCTGCTCCAACGTGAATACTGCTCTGACGTGGGTGCTGCTCCGACGTGGATGCTGGTCCAGGTGGCTGCTTACAAGGTGGCTCCTGTGTACCAGGGAACTGCAGAGAGCTCCCCTGGAGTCCTCAGGAGGGGCCTGGGTATAGTTGCAGAGAAGTAAGAACTATCTCAGTTCAGGACTGTCCATGCCAGATAGTCCCTGTTTTCAGCCGTACATTTCATTGATTTCTTTTCATTAATGTTCTGAGATCTTAATATGCAAACAGACACAGCTTCTGCCCCCCTTGAAAGAGCAAAGTGAAAATAAACCATCTCGTTGCACACTCCCCTGAAGAGGATGTGACATAATTAAAATGAGGGGAACAAACTGCTTCTGAGATGAGGAACAAACCACAACCTTAAGTTGTCTGCTATTACACATCAAAAGCAAACTACAAGCCTTGAGCCATACAAAGCGCCACTTTAAAATCAGATAAATACAAGCAAAGTCCAACAAAATGAAAATACGTATTAACATGATCTGAAAGAGCAGATCATGAAGAATCAGGTATCAATCAGTGCATCAGTCATCGCCACTTTTTAAATAACCAATGTGTCACATAGCCATTCCTATGATAAACTCAGCAAAATGTGACTCTACTTTGCAGTAGAAGCATATTTTTAAAGGTAGAGAAGACTCTGCCTTTAAAGTCTGTTCACTGTAACACCTGGCGTCTTTGGGCAGAGGAGGGCTGGAAGGGATTGCAAGAGGAAGCTATTCCACATGGATGTGTCACCTCTCCCACTTCTTCTTCTACAAGGATAAGGTAACTACAATGCAAAGCAAGGCTACATTATTTAAAATCTGAACCCACGCTTGTAATGGCCAAAGCCTTCATGCAGAAGCAGCATCCACTACAAGGCATTTGACGTTTCCACCTCATCACCAAGGCCTCTCTTCTCTAAACTATGCTCCTCTATCACTCAGCTCTCAAGAAGGAAGCAGGGTGTTTGGAGGTACAAGTCGTGGCACCTCACACAGCGTTTGCTGTCATCTCAGGCAGACCAGGAGCCCTTACACTGAATACTTGCCAACCACACAACAGCTGACCCAGAAGCCTGCAGGCAGCCAACACCTTTTCTGAAGTGAGAGATGCATGGGAAGCTCTCAAAGCTGGGGTTACCCACTGGCACTGCATTTGCAATACACATCTGGAGCAGTTCAAATGGCAATTTAAGAGGGCTCCCATTTCTCCACAAACTTTTAACACAAGCTGTTGAGCCTCTCAGTTGTAAGAGTTACCTGAAGAAACAGAGCAGCAGCAGTGCCCATGGGTCTGCATCCCCTGTGCATCTCAGGGGGCAAGCTATCCTCTCTGTTTGTGAAGAGTTTTGCCCCAGATCTGGGAGCAGCCTGCAGGGCTCTCATGGAACAGACTTGGCTCAACTGCTCCTCAGTTTCTCCCAAGCAATTCCTCAAGTTCCTCTGCTGGAAATGAAGTTACAAAATATAAGAAGACCTTGAATGTCCTGCGACAGCAGGCGGATATTCCCAAAGCTGTTTGTTCTCAGAGACTGGGAAGTTTTAGCAGAGAGAAGTTTTGTTCTTGCTCTGTTCTTAGCCATCTGTGGCTGGCTGCTGAAGCCGCTGTGCTAAGAGACCTTTGGTTTGATCTCATAGCCTTCTGGCATTTTTACTCTCTGAAAAATACCCTGGCCCTGGAAATGCATCCATGAAGCCCTGTTACCAGCACAGCAGTAGACTGTTAGCACTGTTAGCAACTGGAGGAGCTGTGCCTCCATAGTGGATTTCCTTCTCAGGCTCCCTATTTATCATATACTTGCTGGCATCAGTGAAAGCCACAGATGGTTTGTAGCTGTGAAATTCAACCCATCCAGTTCGTGAGCTAGTCTCATTCAGTTCCAAATATGCAAACCTATGAAGCTTTCCCTACAACCTAGGAAGCAGAGGGTAGATGGATTTCCAAAAGAGAGAGCTAGTCTAAAAGAAGGTGCTCTCAAAAAATTATGGACAAGTTATATTAAACAAATGCAAAATTACAGTGTTTTGGTAGCGTACAACTGAAAGGTAAATAGGTCCGAAGCTTTCTCCCCAGCAGAACAGAGGTTTGTGGTGTCTGTGTGCTGAATTCATTGAGATTATAATACTAACATTAAACAAAGTATTTCTTTTTCCTCAGGAAAAAAATAACTAACTAAATGCCATACAGCAGGTGAGTGTTTTGTCTGGGGTTTTTTTATATCTGTAGTAGCTGTAATTCAAGAAAGCAGGTGGGCATCTCTGCTCAGAAATATTTACCTTCTTAACAAGAGCCCATATAGAAAATAGCTTAGTCCCATGAAGTTATTACATGGGCTGAGTTGTACACCTCACATCCAAGCTGCCTTGCAGCCAGCCTCTTCAGAAAGCACTGTGACCCAGTGTTGTGAATGGAGAGTAGGAACAAAGGATGAATGAGAAGAACACCAGCCCCAGTAGCCTTTTTTTTTTTTTTTCAGAGAGAAGACATTTGCTCAACATTTTCTGTTGTATGAGGAAAAAAGATAGTCCATGTATTTAACAGCATGACTTTCCCAGGTATAAACCATCTGCAGCATCCACCAATGTCAGCAAACATATCGGGGTAAGCAGGGCTAAGCCTTTAAAACTAGACACTTCTAGGTTAAAAAATCCAGAGGCAATTTTATTGCAGTTTCCAAAGACCAACAAAAAGGATTCATTTTTTAACTGTAGCTAATTCTCCCCTAATAATCTCCCTAAATTCTGCCCTAAAAAATGGTCACTGCACCAGCATGGCCATGCTCAGCAGCTTCTGCTCCTGGTCCTACAGAATCCTCTTACCACTTGTGGATCATTAACCTCAGGGATTTATCACTTAATCCTAATACTCCAGCAACCAGATCTATCTACAACAGAGATATTCATGACCTTAACTCCTGCAATTCCTGCTTCTTGTTGACATTGCTGGCAGTTTCCCAGGTAGAACCTGGGAACCAACAACCCACAAGTACAATTACTGCCTTCAGAGCTACGGACAATCCAAGAAAAAGTATTCAGAGATGAAGAGAAAAGAGGTAGTTTATAGGTGGACACTTAACTCTCTAAACGCTTCAGTAAGAATCAGTGCATATCTCAAGCTCCCCAGATGAAAGTTTCCTCCCCATCTTTCAGCTAAAGAGATTGGCCTCCCACTCCATAGACAAAGAGGATGGAAGTACACTGAATTGCATGTAAAGAAGCTGAAAATCTCAAATAATTCCCACTTCAAAAAGAAATTAAATAGCAGAACTGGTGTGTAGCATAAATAAAACCCCAGATTGTTCCTCCTCACCCATCCATCTTAATGTGTAGCATAACTAGCCATGGTTTAGGCAGTACCAAGGATGAGTAGAGTCAGGAATACCAGGCCTCCTTCAGCTGTTCACTGCTCCTTTACACCCAGGGAAGTTCTCTGAAAGCTACAGCTTCCTCCTCCCATGGAGAGCCGTGAACTTCCTGCAACAAGTCTCAGGAAACCCCAACAGAATCAGACGGGAGGCAGCTCCTCCAGACTCAAGGAGCTGCATACTCAACCATCCTCAGAGTCACCACATGGAAGTAGATTCATTTATTTATGTTTAGAAAGGGAAAGCATTATCTGTTCTGTCTTTATAGAGCAGCTAGATCAAATATTCCAATTATGAAATCCAAACCACTTATCACATGGCAAAGGAGAAGGCTCAATAGTTTTCCTCTAGTGACTTCCATTTGTGTGATTTTTACATCAAGTAGATGTCTGCCATATCACATGTATAACAGAGTGTACCTGAAATAGAAACCCATACCTATGTCGGACCCATACGTATGTTGGAAAAACTACACATCCCACCTCTCAAATGCAAACTGAAGTTGTGACACCTATGTCAGGGTGGCATTCATTACTGTCTACAATCTTTTGGTGCAGTATAATAGACCAAAGGGAATGCTTTTGCTTTGCACATTTCCTCCTTCACCATACAGGTTTCTTTGCTGTCATAAACTCTCTTTCTTTTGAACCAGTTTCAAATCTATAGCTCTGTCTCAATTAGTGGTTTAGAAAAACTCTCCATAGTAATTTCCAGTCAAACTTCTCACCCTCATTTCTTTCCTGTAACGCAGATGGTTAACAGCACCTCTGACAGATTCTATGCTTGATACAAGGGAGTATGAAGCCCAGGGAAGTCCCAGTCCTACAACATATCCTTATTCAGCTGCCTGAACTGCCTGCCCTTTTTGTAAGCCAGTGGTCTATAGGTGGAAAATGTGACGTGAAGTTAGGTCAGCTCCCACAAACATTGGTGCTGTCATGGGACTGTGGGCATTGATGGCAAAAGGTCTTTATTTTCTCATCATCCCAGAGTGGCTTAAAACACAGTGCAAAAGGAAAGCTTCTGAGGACAAGGTGGCAGAGCAATGCCTGCTCCAGTCAACCTGCCTCCACATCAGGACTTTTGGCTCCTTATTCAGAGTCCTAAGGTCCTGTGTGAAAAGCTGAGACAACACACTACAAAATAATCAAGAGAGAGGGGGAAATAAGATGCAAAAAAGGTCAGCTAGCAATGGAACATGCAGGAAGTGTCAGAAGCGGACTCAGGAAGCCTCACACTCCCCACAAGGCCTTTGCATGCATTCAGGCCACAGACCACAGCCTTCTTCACACTCCCTGCCCTCAAGCTTATACAGCCTGTGCCATGATGCACAGCCACCAACCCACTTAAAATACATGTAAAACATCTTAATTTGCTAAAAGTATCTGCGCTGTGGCATGTGTATGTGCATGTTGCTACAGACATGTATATTTATAAAAATCAATATATAGATATAGAGCATTATCCACACACTTTTAGAGCTGCTGCACTAAAGTGACAAGGTATCTAGGGATGCTCAGCTAATGAGGGTGCATCACTGATTTTGTACCATTTTCTGTCTAACTCTCTTATTAAAGTGGACCCTTTCAGTAGAGCAATGCCTGGGGTTAAGCAGCTACCTTCAAAATGGAGATAGGGGAGCAAAATGGTATTGCCAGTGCTGCCTCACCCATTTTCCCCATCCCTTTTCCTCCTCAGCTCTCTGCTTGGAGAGCCATGAGCTGTGTACAGCAGGAAAAGTTATTTGGATATTTGTAAAGTTTCCATCAGCAGAAATCTGGGTTGCATATTGCTTTTACATGGTTTAGTGTCAGAGCTAGTTTATGACTTCTGTAAGGACAGATAGCCACTGGCTAAAGGAATTTAAAAAGTGCATCAAAAGGGATGCACCAGAGGCACCTTTGAACATGTGGATTCAACATATATAGGCTTCCAAGATGATTTTCCTGGGTGCTGCAACACATCATGTAGAAGAAGACGAGTTGTGGAAACTGACTGCAGCTTACATGGGAGTTCCTACAACTGAACAACAAAGAAAACAACCTCACTCAAAGTCCAAATTCAATACTTTGGAGTGCAGCACCTCTATTCAACCAGGTTTATACATACATGTGCTACAAAACTTCCCCAGACTACATTTGATGCAGTTAACAAGGGCATAAGGAACATTATGCCCATAAGGGATCCTGCCTGAATGGATATTTGGACAGTTAGCTTGAAAATCAGCTTTCACTGAAAAAGACATTTTGATCTGGAAGTTTTGGACTAGCAGTCCGTACATTTCTTTATAGGTTCTAGAAGCAAGTATTTCACTATGTACTGAAAATTATCTTTTTCCTATTCACTCAAGACAGTTTTGAGGTGGCTACCAAAAGGACTTTTGGTCTTCCCTGTGAAATAGGCAGATGGCATTAACCTGGCAAAGAGCAAGAAATGTCACTATAGGTTTCTGATCAGCTCCTGAAAGAAAACCCAGCTCTGGCTGTATTGTTGTCAAAGAAAGATAGGGAGAAGTCATCCTGACACATGAAAGAGATCTTTAATTGGGGAAATTAACATTTTCTTGTTAATGAAGGGCACTAACCTCATCAAATGCCTTAAGTCTTGACTGTGTTCTCCGTAACACTGTAACAATTGTTGCCCCTAATAGACAGAATGTGTAGGTATTTTAGAGACTGGAGTTTCACTACGGCTGATATTACACCCAATTACCATGGATATACAGTCAGGCTTCCTACCTCAATATAAAATGACTGTCTGGTATCTTACTACCTTCAGTCATCCTGCAAGTACTTTGTACTCATGACCTTTCAGTTCAAGCACTGATTTTCACAGTAGCTGCAAAGCAAACTATTTGGAAAAAGCTTCTATGTTTATACCTTGCATAGAACACTGAACTTTGAAGAGTTAAAAAACTCTTCAACTCTTCAAGCTCAAGAGAAGTGCTTCTTCTTCCTTCATCTTCTACTGCCTCGCCAAAATAAAAACATGATTTAGTCTCCTTTCAGCTATTCCTTATAACCGCCAGGAGGTGGAAACATAGCTACACCAACCTACAAGAGAAGCATCATGTTGGTGTGTAATCGTACAGTATACTACTGGCTGAAGAACAGTTCTAAAAATATCTGCAGTCTGAATTAGCTTAGTGGAGGCCAAAACATAGGATCATACAGTGCTCTTCCTGCCTCTCTTTCCCTTCCCCAGCTAGCAAGACTTCTATCCTGCTTGTTACTGCTTCTCAGCATCAAGGATGCCCTTTAAGCAGCTGATTCTGTCAGCTGAGACATATACACTTATTCTAACAAAAATCCCAAATCAGGTTGCCTTTGATGGAAAGGCTCCCAGAGCAGCAGCAATTGCAGCCCTTCAGAGCTGCTAAACAATCAGGTACACGGCAAAGTGATGAGGAGATAGATGATCACTTGAGTTATTTATTTAGCAGACACATGTCTGTTTTGACATTCAAAAAGATTACACACATGCCCAAGCTTGGAAAACATGGCAGTGGTCAGAAGCACTGATCAGACAAGCTTTAGTAACCACAGAAACAGATATAGATATATCCGTCTTCCCTTTGTCATTTGGTACCAAATTTTAAGTCCTAGGAGAGAACCCCTTACACCAAAGGCAAATTTACATAAATACTTGGAAAAGGGGAGAGGGACACAACACAGTTAAAAGACTATAGTCAAAATGGCCTTTAAAAAAATCCCACAGTCAAGATAAAACATGCCAGGTTTTGCTTTCTTGTGCAAAACAAGGAGTTTGATACTGACTTCGTTCCTGCTTCCTGTGTATCACTCACTTGAGCACAGACTGCCCAGAGTCGAATAAGGGCTTCAAGTTCTCTCAGAACAAATTGAATAGCACAGAGGATAGACTAGGAATATGTCAGAAGACATTTTAGAGGAGAGAAGAACACAGGAAATCCTTCTTTGCATAGAGAGCTGTAGTAGGAAGGGAAAACCTCCCGATATGGGAGGCAAGACCCAGAAAGTACAGCTGGAAAAAAAACATCTCTTCATTTCAAAGGGCACCAACACTGAGAAATCCATTGCCTCGATGACGGCAAAAACTGGAAGAACTGACACTAGATACAAGAGAATTTCAGTTCTCAGACAGGAAGAAATTCTTCTCTGACCGTGAAGTAGATGAGGCTACAGGGAAGACTGAATAATCCCAAAGAACCACTACCAGAAAATCCAGAAAATCCCTTGAAAGCTTGAAGTGAGCCATGAACCAAAACGTGAATCCCAGAAGTTCATCATGCACAATAAAATGAAGTTGTTCTTACAGCATCTCAAGAAAACTATCTTGTTTAAGCAAAGCAGACAGGGTTTTCATGGCACAGGCCCTTGAGCGGGGAAAAAATGAAAGATGAACACATCAAAACAAAAAAAAAATATATAAAAGAAAAAAACTCTCCTGGTGTTCAGGAGCAACACATGCAAATGCAAATCAATAAAACACAAGCTTGTTAAAAAAGTGACTGATGCAAGACTGCATCTCAAAGGTTATACAGAGTGGTCCATCTGGCCAAGAAGAGAGACTTTCACACATCTAAATCAACTGCTGAGTTCAGCCTCAGTATTTGATTTGCAAGACTCCTTATGTCACATTAGCACACAGCTATATATTCCTAAAAAGCTACATGGGAGGCATCTGAAGTCCATAAAACAATGGTCCTATGCTCATTCTGGTTTGGCATGACCAGGAACTGGACACTGAGTTAGATGACTGCTGTGGATGTTGGCCATAATCCGGCTCAGCTGCACCTTCTAGGAAATCACTGAAAACCAAACCCAATGCAACTTAGTTGGCATCATTTCATCTGCCTGCCTGGGGAGTTTCAGCCTGCTAACCTCTATGGAATTATTACAGTGGGAAACAGGGAGTCATTAAATATAAGGGCCATGCCAGAAATCCAAATGTGAAACTTGTGATTTTATAAAATCAGTCATAAGCTCTATCCCCAAAAGAGAAATAGGTAGGAAGGTATGGAGATAATCTTCTTCCTATAGGCATACCAAACTATCCAGGATATCATGACCACAGCCCACATCTTCTCCAGGTCCGAATATATCCTCAGAACTTTGTTCCTTTTCAGGTCACCCTTTGTCCTCTTTGTGGTATTGACAACGCTCATACCAGATATAATGACCAACATGCAAATAGAAGTATGTGGAACTGCATCTTCTCTCACCTAAAACTTAGTGGCAGAAAAGTAACTGGATTTTTATTTAATTTTTAATCAAAATATGTTGGAGAGAACTTTAGGAAGGGAAAAGACGGATATAATCCTTTTGTCTTAACAAAGCTGGGAACAGCTTGGAAGGAATATGAGCTGGTTTCTCAGCCTGCCCCTGATCAGAACCATCCTAAAAAAGGCTCTAGTACCTCACCACCAGTGCAACTACCAGATGAGAACCTTGGCTAGATATGCCAAAGATATATTCCCTTCTGCTGGAGGCTTGGAGCTGAAGTCACTTGGCAGAAGTGGAAGACACCATACATACCATATGATCACTTAAGACCTGTAGAGAAATGATTGTACAGGGACACTGCCACTGTTTCATCCCTTCAGTCTTTCTACAGAGTATTTTTAATCTGAGTAATGAAGCAGGAGAAAAATAAATCATCTCAATAAGAACAAAACGACTCAGTGATGGCTGCCCTATCTCAAGTCCCTCTCCCTCTAAGCACCAATCCTCCCTGAGGTCTATGTACACTACAGTGAATCCAAGAGGCTATAAGGCTGCACTGCTTGCATACACAGAAGTCTCCTATTTAGAAAATACAGAGATCTCCATTTTAGAGAAAAGAACTTTTCCACCTGTGAATGTAGCTCTGGCTATAGACCCAGAGCAGATGCTGGGTGAACTGGGACAGATCTGCATCTAACCCAAGAAATTTTCCCACACTGCTTTTTCCACCCCAGAGTAAAAACCCCATGGAAAACTATTCCCATTAGAGAGATCCACAGCCAATCTAAACCAAATCCTCAACATTCTTCACACATCAGTCTTGCATTTAGCATGCACAGATGAAAAGACAGAGGAGTATGAAACTTATTCCACATGTCACAGCGTGGCAGCAAACATTCTCAGTTTCACACCCTAGGAGGAGAGGATACATCTCCATGAACTGTTTTCAGCATGCAGAAATTTTGCTTCAGAGACAAGGATGTGAGATCTCACAACTCCCTCTGCTAGAAAGCTCCTGGACGCATAGAGCTTACCTGTTACATTCACCCTCATAAAGAGGCCCATAGCAGTCAGGACAGTGTTCTTTATTTTGGCTCTGCATTGACAGTGTCCACTGGCTGGTTGTTATTCTGAACTTTCAGAAGCAGAGAGGATGTGACTTTTGAGGTTTAAGTTTCAGGAGTGGTGCGAATCTTCCATGTTCTTTCCAAACCCAGCCTCATTTTGCTTCTTTGTTTTTTTATACCAGTGAGCCTCCATTTGTGATGACTGATCCTGCTGATGTCTGATGAGGCAATTCAAATTCACCGTCTCTCCTTCTTCCAGGTAATTTGTGGTAGATGCATAAATTACTTCCAGCATACAGTGTTCTGTGGTGGAATAGAGCAGACAGTAACTTAACTGATCTTTGTACCAGGTTGGCTCCCCCTCTCTCACCATACTTATCCATTCATTCATATGCTGTGAAAGTCCAGGCTATCTCATGCTCCAGATGTGCACAGAGTGCCCTGGATAACAGGTACCATAATAAAAAAAATACATTTTCCCTCATGTGAGAGGAAGAAAAATCTGTTTCCTGACACAGACCTTGTGGCAGAGGCATAATGCAAACAGAATATTGTCTATAAAGTTTCTTGGTTTCATAAAAATGGAAGGTGAGAAGAGCATCCTTTCTTCAAAAAAGGCAGTGAAAGCATCGGGGGAGAGGGATACTTTGGGGGGTTGTCTGGTTTATCTTTTCAACTTGAAGGCTTTTGCTTTCATCAAATACTGAATTATTCCATGGAAAGATAATATGAAAATACTGATTGGCTCAAAATACTGCTCTTTTGGGATCAGGTTTTGCTTCCTATCTCTCTGGGAAAAATTCATCATGGAGAAAACAAAAGGCTGAGAAACATCATGCACAGCATGCCCTGCTGAAAGTTTATTGCAATGGATATTCTTTCCTTCCCATAACCCAGGCAGCATCTCTGCCAGAACAAGCAACTCCTAAACAGGATTTAGGAAATGCCAACAGCATGCTTTCCCTTGTCAGGGCTCCTTACCTGATACCAGCATTCCCAAAACTGCCATTTGGAACACCAGAACAGGGCTGCTGCCCTCAGGCCTGGCGAGGAACTCTGTGATCTGAGTCATCTTCTGCACTAAAAAAGGAAAGAGAAGAAAACAAATCACGCAGTTATCCACGAGTTCCTGTCATGGTACAGAGGAGAGAGCTAGGATCACTTAGCTTGGTACCACAAGCCTCTCCTAGCACTTACAGAGCAGTCAAAAGTGCAAGGACCTTCCCCTGAAGCAATGAGCTTGTAAAACACAAGGTAACCCTCTGTTTAGATAAGACAGAGATAAAAAAGAGACAAACAAACCAACAAGATGACAGATACCACAAGAGAGAACACACACAGGTACTATCTGTAAACTCAAGTTGCAGGCAACAGGCTTATTGAGGATCAAAGGGCAGTAGCTAAAAGAGCTGAAAGTTAGATTTAGACCACAATCACAAAATTATTGACAAAGGCTGTGGTGAATTTAACAACTGTCAATAAATTCCTAAAAAGAAGAATTCCTTTGGAATTGTTTCTTCTCCTCAAGAGGGCACCTGCATCAAATTGTTCGGCTTGCACAGACAAGAGCTTGGCTCCCAGCAAGCTGTCTCAGGACATTAAAATGAATGTACAGAACAACAGGCTACTGGCATATCTTTTTCAATGATGAAAATAATTCAGTTGCTATTACAAGTGCATTTGTACTCTGAGCAGGAGAATTTTGATGTGGTCATCAGGAAAAAAGAGAGAAATCCTGAAGCAAAAAAAAAAGTCATGCTAACCACAACACCCTCCTGTTCCAGACCAGTGCTAAGGGGCAGTAGAGCTTCTTTTATCACCTTAGAATATAGATTTTTCTTTCCCTAGAGAATCAAAGCTCTTTCAGAAATGTTCCAGTGCCAGGCACAAATGGAGCTTGGCACAGTTCTAGGAAGAGAAAAGCATGAGTGGTGTGCTCAGCCTCCACCTTCCAAATGGGTAGGTGCCTTGAAAGATTCTGAGGTTAAATAAGTAAATAAAAACCAAAAGCTTTGTTTCTGATTGCTCAGGGTTTGGTTTTTTTTCACCTCTCACCTACCACCTTAGACAAAGACATGGAAGAAAGCCTTGCAGGACTTCTGTTGTTCCGCATTGCCCAGTGCTTGTACTCTGTGTACTCATGTGAGTTAAATCAGTTCTCTTGGGTATGCTCAGATCTTCTTTTTGGTAGAGGAGGGGGGTGAAATGGTGAGAGGGAAAACGATAATGAAGCATTTATCTGCATTTTTCTGTACTGCAAAGAAATTCCCACAGTGTGGACTGTACTTGCAAGAAGCTGAATGTCTGGTTGGTTTCGCTGTTGTAACTACAATACCTATTCTTCACCTACCTTTCAGCTCTTTATTGGTGTTCTAAAAGGATCCCCATGCACTTTCTCATGTCAAGCTTTTAGTTATAGGTCAGCTACAGAGGACCAGGAGATTTTATTGGCTTTTACCAACTAAGGCCAGGTTAGCTAACAATTCCTCTCAGAGATGACTCAGTAATTTTTGGATGCTTAAAAGATTTTGATGAGGTTTCCTTTACAGAATGCAGACAAGAAGCATGAGTTCAGTTGCTCTTTTAACAGCTTTGAGATGCATAGAGCATAGTGGTGAGTGTAAGGGGAATGGAGTTGCCAGTTCACAGGCTCTGCAACTCATTAAAGTGATCAAAATCCCAGCTATTAGCAGGAAGTAGTTCAACGTTCCAGACACATATACTGAAAATGTACAGGCTCCATGTGGCAAAGCCATGATTTTCTAGACTTGCTCCCAAACTTCCTTAAGACACCACCACATCTGTAATAGGCACAAACTTGAGAGCTCAGGCACAAATACCAGCCATGCGTGAAGCGTGCACAATTCAGAAAGCAAAGCGAGATTAATAAGTTTTTTTCCCTCTTCTCCTTCCAGTTTCTCTCATGCCAATCCCAAAGCAATCACTTCTCCTGCAGAGCAAGCAACGTGTTCTTTGAAGTCCATTCAGCAACAGGTCTGTCAATGGAGCATAATCCCAGTTACTCAGCCTGTAACTGGTGGAGCCGGAGAATACATACAAGCAAACAAGCTTGAATGTATCCCTGAGGTTTCTTTTCAGAAATAAAGCAGTGAGAAATGCCTAGGGAGGCTTTAAGCAAGCTGTGTGTGCATTCTTGACAGGTATCTGAGCTGAGCAACATAGGAAAATACTGAGGGTGTAATGAAACACCCCCTAGAACACCTGCCATGTAACCTCAAACAGGGCTTACAGGGGGAAAATACCCCTGGGTTCAGCCCTACAAAAAATAAATAAAAAAGGCAAGTAGCAAAGTTCTGCTTGCTGAATAGATCTGAATAGGTGCCCATTTGTGTTAAGGCAAGTGAGATATCCTCAGATGTCTCAGTGTTAGTAAATCCATCAGATTCAACACAACAGTTAACAAGATTTCATTACAAGATTGCAAGGCAAGGATAAATCAGGGGTATGAAAAACATAGATCATAGTATCAGAGAATAGAATACGTGTCCAATGTATTTCCTACCTTTTGCAACCTATGTCCTCATGGAAAGAAAGAAAAGATGCTTTCAGCTTTTGTATGTTGTATGTGTCTATACTAAATCAAAAGATAAACTCAGTGATAGGTTTTAGCTATTGAAATCTTAATGTTTTCATCCTACTTTAACTAAAACAAAAAAGGTAACATGAGAGAAATACATACCCTGAAAAACACACCCTAAGGCTGCATTAGACAATCACTCTCACCTGCACATACCCATGATAACGAAAAAAGATCCAATAAGGCAAATTCCAGGATTTGTCTTAGTGATATGCAAATAATATTAAGATAGCAAGAGAGAAACTACAGTTCAGTTTCACCTAGATCATCTATTACAAATGCAAAGCAGTATAGTCATGAGGCAAAACATATACAGAAGATAACCAAGTCGGATTAAGCTGTTGGCAGCAACTGATCTGCAACACAATTTTCAGTATTTGCAAGAGTTCCAAAACCACATTTCAGAGGACCTACCAAGTTTTCCTAGAACCAGATCCTGAGAGCTCCAACTCCAGCTTTCAGTTCTGTAAATGAGAGGGTGCAAATGAGAGCTCTGTGAACGAAAGCCTGGTCCTCATCAGATCTTTGAAGAAGGGTTGTGTCCTCTAGGTGGTCTAGAACTGCTCCTTTCACCATGCTGGACACAAGCACACCAGGAACAGACATGACACAGCTGTGCACCAGACACTCTGGATTTCTAATACTTCTGCTTGTAATCTGTACTACATAGATGCTTGGTTTTGCCCTGATCATATGGCAGGACTGTATTTTGGATGCACTGTTCTACAACCCAGTGATGACTGAAGGCACCCTTTTACCCCCCTGCTTTACCTCAGTTTTAAGACCTAGTTTGCCAGGCTTGCTTTTGTAGAACACCACTTCATCATTATAGATCTTTTACATTGGCTTCTATAAATGACAAATGGGCTGTAATTTTTACTTTCTTATATCCAGAATAAAAACAAAACCACCAAAACATCAAACCCAAAGAGTTCTATACTGAATTAAAACATCAGGCTTTTCTTCATAATGACCCTAGCTGTGAAGCAGTTTAGAACTAAATTTGAAGAGAACAGAAACAGCTTACAAATTTTGTACCTCAAGATACACATATTCTGTAACTGTAAAGAAAATAGGTCCAGGCACCAAGTACTGAAAAGATGCATCTTTTTTTTTCTTTTTATTAAAAAAATTAATAACTTCAAGCAAGTAACACAAAAGCAAACAAACCTTGAGAAATCAATATTCTGTTATCTAAGCTAATTAAATAAGTGACTTCACAGTGTAATAATGAATCATCAGACTAACATTGTCAAGTGATCAAACTAATAACAACAGATTATCACCACTCACAAAGTTAACCCTAGCAGAATTTAAAATGGTGACAACATCCTTCAGTTTCAATTTCCTTAATGACTACCTGATTTAAGTATCCATTAGCTACTTTTTTCTTCCACCTTACTGGCACTAAATGTAATTATGCAGGGATCTTATTCCATCATCCTCTTCTTCAGGACACAGTGAGCTTTAAAAAAAGTATGACAGTGAAATAACGTAGCAGCAGCAGCTTAAAATACAACCATTAACAACTGAGAATCTGAGTCAGGTAAAATTTGTGGTTTAAGTTTAGGAAATCATTAAAGGACTCTGTTAGGAATCTTTTGTGCACACAGAACAAATGAAAGCCAAGAGATAACAGCACAACTGCCCCCTGCAAAGGTGAAACAAAAAGCACAAGAGAGTAGAACTTAGTACTTCTGCTGAATTTCTTGGGATCTTGTCACTGGCTATATGGACTCAAACACCACGAAGCTTACTGCCACACACGAGTTTCACTCAGGCTCATGCTGGCTTCCCCAGTGACATAGATCTTGAAATCCTTCCTCTTCTGGATGACCTGCATAAGGAAAAAGCTTAATGTAACCTCAGCTCTGTCTGTGGATAACAGGAGTTTTCTTTGTCTTCTCTCTACTTGAGAAGGTATGTTCCATTGCTCCAGCTCTGAACCCAGTCCAGCATTTCAGGATCACTTAGCTATTTAGGACCAGATATAGTCATGTCACTCAGGATGACCTTCAAGACAGGCCATCAGCTAAGATGTGGGTGGGTATTTCCCAGACAGTTTGAGTGTCATTTTCCAGCTGAAATCAGGGACATAGGCTCTGCTGTCACCAAAACCAGTTTTACTCTTACAACCACGCCAATCTCATTCCATAGATGTATTTTATGGAGATCTAGTCTGTCTTTAGTACTTAGGCAAGATTTCTGATAGGATCTGTTGCTTGTTTGGATGGGATTTTAAACGAATAAATACGAGCTCATAACAAACTCTAGTGGCTTTTACAGCATATTAAAATAAATCATTTATGCTATTTTTTTTTCCTCATATTAATCTCTGGTTCAAATAGTGTCTAAATTTATATTCCTCTCAAACCTTATAATAACAGTTTTCAATAGGTATGCAGGAAAAGGGCTGCATTCTGCATTTCTGCAGTGCCAAGCATAGCAGTAGCCATTTCCTTTTTGTGATAACAGATAACAAGCCTTTCAAAGCCATGAAGTGACAAGAACTAATAAAGAGCAGGCATTATCCACCCCCACATTTCTAGTAACAGTATTATAAGCCTCATCATATAAGCCTTGCCAGAGTAGAACACAATAGTTCCCTGAACAAAAAAGCAAATACAGAGTGACTGAGAAGATGGGAACTTCTACAGGAAGCTTGTATTTCCCTTTGTCTTCAAGGCTACATTCAGATGTTGCATTATGATCACTGATCTGAGTAAGAGAGAATGGCAAATGAATGCTATTCCAATTTAAATCCCTCCTGTAGCAAGAGTGGATGCACCCAGTAAGAAGTTTGAAGCAAAAGTTAAGTCTCTGGCATACAAAAAAAAGAGGCATAATAATTCTGGATTCTGTGAAGCAACCTCATTTGCATTTGCTGAAGCTATTGCACCTTCCTCCTCCAGACACTACTCTAGCCTAAGCTTAGGGTAATGAAATATCAGAATAGGATCCCAGACTGGTTTGTGTTGGAAGGGACTTTAAAGCTCACCCAGTTCCAAACCCCTGCTGCATGAACAGGGAACCTTCCACTAGACCAGGTTGCTCCAAGCCCCATCCAACCTGGCCTTCAGCACTGCCAGGGATGGGGCAGCCACAGCTTCTCTGGGCACTCTGAGCCATCGCCTCAGCACTCTCACAGGGAAGAGCTTCTGCCTAAGAGCTCATATCAATCTCCCCTGTTTCAGTTGAAAGCCATTCCCTCTTGTCCTGTCCCTATGTGTCCTGCTAAAAAGCCCCTCTCCAGATTTCTTCTAGGCCCCTTTAGGTACTGGAAATCTGCTTTAAGGTGTCCAAGGCTAAACAAGCCCAACTCTCTCAGCCTGTCTTCATGGAAGAGGTGCTCCCGCCCTCTGACCCTCTTTGTAGCCTCCTCTGGACTTGCTCCAACAGGTCCACATCCTTCTTGTATTGTGGGCCATAGAGGTGGATGCAGTACTGCAGGTGGGGTCTCACAAGAGCAGAGCAGAGGGGCAGGATCACCTTCTTGGACGTGCTGTTCACACTTCTTTTGATGCAGCCCAGGACATGGGTCGTTTCTGGGCTGTGAGCACACACTGAAGCTGGCTCATTTTGAGATTTTCGTCAACCAACACCCCCAAGTCTCTCCTCTGGGTTGCTCTCAATCCAAGTCTCCACACAACAATGTATTTACTGACAAACTGAAATTGAATACTCAATAACATAGAGGTTATTAGAGAAATTAGGGGCATTTCCAGGATGGATTACAGACTAGGGGGATGACAACAGGATGAGATGGGACACAGGCAGCAGGAAGAGAAAGAGATTCACATTTGCTGCTGTCAAAGCCTTAGGGCTTGGACACTTCCTCTCTCATGGAGCTGTATTTTTGGAGGAAGAAGATATGATTTTTATAGTGACTGCATAAGCATCTCTTCATAATGCACCTTGAAGAAAATAGTGAAGTAGATATAGTACTTTTTTATAGTGCTTTTTTATATATATTTCAAAAGCCTAAAAGGAAAGGAACAGAGTCTACCATCAAATTCAGAAATCCATCTCCAGAGGGCAAAAAATACACATATAACAGATCGAAGTAACTTATTCTATTCATAAATTAGAAAACAAAAACCAAACCCACAACACTAAGGGTGTGTACCATAAGAAAAATAAAGCTCCATGTGCTGAGTGGAAAAAGACAGATTAGTACATTTGTATCATTATTGTTGATGCCTCAGCATCCTGCATGCCCAAAGACTATTGAATGATAAAGCAATTAAAAGGCAGAATTGAAGAAATTCTTGTCCAGAAAATGCCCAACAACAAAAGCTGGAAAGAAAAGTCTTCCCACGTGTTACAAGTGCCAGAGGGAAGACAAGAATTCCAAATATGTTGCCATTTCAGCAGTATTAAACAAACCAGCTTCAGCTGCTGTTATCCAAACAGGCTGGAAGACTGCTTGATGTGCATGCATGTGAATATATATGCATATGTACAGCCATTTGCTATGAACAAACATGTAGCTGCACTGAAAATTCTACTTAGCTCACATAACTCCTCATTTCTAACACCCTTGAATTTTTGCTTCAACAGAAACATCCATTTTTTAACATTGACTTCAGCCTGACGTGATAGCAAAGAAGCTGTACAGACAAACCTCACAGTTAACTTGGTAACAAATTCTGCATCTAAAAGCCCAAATTCATGATCAATACAGAATATTTGTTGAACAGCTAAAGAACAGCTAAAAAAGAAAGCATTGCTTCTGGTTTATATTCTCCAGTAAAAAAGTCACTAGGGAAGACAATTCAATGTTTAAAGCACAAAGAGCAAAGCCTAAGGCAAGTGGACTGCCACTATAATTCCTTACTGACAGGTCCAGGGGATAACAGAATACCTTTCTTTGCTGAAAACACAGGGACAGGAAATGTGGGGTGTTTCCCTCCCCCGTTTTTTAGTAAGACATAAACCCAAAATGTTAGAAGGAGAAGTGTTCTCCCCTTTGTCTGCAAAGCAGCAGGATTGCAAAGCCATTCCTGCTTGCTCCCTCATTTTTTTCTCTGAGTCTCTTTATTGTATCAGAAGCATGTGGTCACCAGAAGAAAAAGAATTAATTACCACTTGGCTATGTGCAGAAAGATTGATGAATATTCATTTGGTAGCTCAAATGCACTTTGCCTCATGATTAAGGAGGACTTCAGTGAACCAAATATTCCTATTACCAAATCACATGCTGCTTTATATAAAACTTGCTAAACTGGAGTGCAAAAAACAGTGGCAAAGTAAGGGGCAAAGGGAAAGTGTTGTACTGCTTTTTAACAGCTTAAATACAAGAACAAATTATGAATATCTTCATATTGCTCTACTGAAGGAGACCTTAAAATAGTTCAAGGCTCTGATTCACAATCCTTGTCAGACTTAGCTGTGGAAGGAAAGCTGAAGAGGCCGCTGCCCCCTTGGATGCAAACAGCAACTTCTTCAGGGAGCGTGTCTCTACCTGACAGAGGTTGCAAATCACAGCCCTTCAGCCATTGCAGTTCACAGCCTCGCATATTAATATAAATTGAAAGTGACGTTGCCTCTTGTTAATACACTGGACTGTGATGGCTTATACAAAGCATACCACCTTTCCAGAGCTCAGCTGCCAGGGCATGATGTTCTGCAGGAAGTAGGGGACAGATTTACAGTTGTTTCAGCTGCAGTCAGCAGAGGACACAAATAAGCCTGTATCCTCCCAACACGCTGCATTTGAAAATGAATTTTCTTTAACTATTTGTTGGATTCATAACAAACAGGATGGCACTGCAAGGTAACTAGTGACCTCGTGGTCAGCAAAGATGCAGCAAGCAATATGGGTATATATATATATGTAGGTAAAGAAGCACTATTTAGAAATCCTCATTACATCAATTTTTAAGGGATGTACACGCACCTAGGCAAAAAAGTTCAGCTGTGGTTGGTAGGGTTATTATCATTAAACATTTAAAGCAAGGGAATGCTAAAAGGGAATAAACCTTTTGTCAATAGAACAGTGCCAGCACTGATATGTATCTTTTGAGCATAACTATCCTCAGAACTGAACATATGAACTATATTAATTCAAATTTAGGGTTGTACTTCTTGTACAACTGTGCTAATAACAAAAAGCATGTTTTAGTCAACTGAACTTTGTAACTTTGCAACTTTGCACTTGTATTACAAATATTAAAGGTCTACTTCACCAGTCTTTCATTAACAGCTCTGTTTTCTACTCCTCTCATCCAGTGGATGGCCATGAAAGTGGTTTCTTCACCAGCTCTTAACACAGCCACGGTGAGTCACAATACAAAACCAAAGCAAAACAGCTTTAAAAAAGCAATATCTGAGTGATCCAGAGATTTATTACATCTTTGTTTTTTGTGTATAGACTCTTTAGATGAGAATAAGTAAAATAAGGACCATCATCCTGGCAGCACTAGGTACCCACTCTCCTGATGTCTGCCTCCAAAATAGGGCCAAGAGTGACTTGGGCCACATACATTCTGGCAAAGAGCAAGACTTTTCTAAATAGCACTTATTGAAACTACACCCTTCCAGAATACCAGCTCTCCACTCTATAGCATTCTGCCAGCACCGTGGTAATTTGTATTACACGTTATTCCTGAAAATTCTTGTCTGCACCCGAAATGACCTCAAGTGCCTATCACAGTGGTAGTACAATAAAAAATTCCATCTTGCTTCAAATGCTGTGCTGTTTCCTTGTATGCTGACCTGTAATCCTTGAATGTGCTCCCATCTGTACTGTGTATGGTCAATTTGTTAAGTATCATTAAGAACACGGGCAGTTGGTGCTGACCATACAAGTGACTTCTGCTACACTTACATCCCACTGCTTCCATTCCCCAGTGTTCTATGCTCTCAACAGTCTTTAACAGTCTATTGTATTGTTCAGTCTTTCCAGAGGCTTGAAGGTGATAGGTTTCATGATGGACCAAATCAATGCCATGTTTCTTGGCCCAGGATTGCATGAGGTTCTTTTAGAAATGAGTAGCGCTATCTGACTGGATTCTTTCTGGAGTACCATGACACCGAATTTGACTTTCAAGGCCCAGGACTGCATTTCAAGCAATGGCATGGTTTACAGGGTATGGTCTTTGGTCACGCAGTACATGCTTCCACATAGCACTTGCCTTGTCAGGTTCAGAGCAGTGGTCCAGGATAGCCAATTTGTCAGGCCTCACAATACTGATAGCCCAGCCACCCCCGCTCTCTATCCCAAGAAAATTTTACACATACTGGTCACTTGATTACGCTACATGTTTCACACCTGTGATGGCCTCAATGGTTAGAGACACCCCTCCAGCACAAGCCCTTTTTTTTTTTTAATTTCTTCCAATTACTGTCCTTACCTTGAATTCTTCAAGCCTTTTCATCCTATTTTCTCCCTCCTGTTTTGTAAAGGAGGTGAGTAAAAGCAGCTCAGTGGACATCTGGTCGCCAGCCAAGGTTAACCCATCACAGTCCTTTATTTGGCATCTAACATGGGGCATACAGACTTGAACCAGTAACCTCTTGATCTGCAGTCAAATGCTGCTGGCCCAGGTCCCACCACAATCCAAACCTGCTCCTACTAAGACATTTCTTACAGCTGGAAAAGATTCTTGTCCAGAGAAAAGATCAGGCTTGCCTCGGATGACCTTATTGAATGAAGTTTTTGTAAGTAGAGCAAAATTCAAAGCTGCCAAGACATGCATGGGATTAGCACTTCTGCAAGCAAGGACAAGGCAGCCTATCAAGGTGTTGAACACATTCAGTGAATCTTGGTTAAATAAATAATCTTTTAAATCAACCTTTGCCCAATCAAAGTCCAGCCTTACTTATAGATACTGCCACAGGAGAGGCAGCAAAAGAGAATTCCTGTGAATGCTGCTCCACACAGACATACAGGTAAGATAATCCTGTCCTTGTTAAAACCTCTTCCCTTAGAAAACTCCTGTTTACAATCCAAATAATTTTGCATGTAAAGCTTCAATAGATTAAAAGTAGTATGCGGTGTAATGTAACCTACCCTCCATTTCTAAATGTAAAGGAATAATCTTTCCCATAAAAGCCTACCGTTTCTTCAGCTTTGTGTATCACTGGTTTTGCATGTTAACTAGGAATTAGCACAAATTTCCAGCTTTTGTCAAGAAAAGCTGCTTTGAGTTGTAGTTGTTGTAGTTGCTATCAGTGCAGTCTGATGTATTCCAACAATGGCCAAATGTAAAGGCAGCCCATCCTTATGTAGAGCGAGTCCCAGTGAAACTACAGACACCCAAAAAAGTACAAGGCACCTGACCAAGGGGAACAAGGGAATCATGATCCGCATGCTGAAATGCCCTGTATTCTCCAGCTGCAGTGGCATCTGTGCCAAACCCCCACCACAAATCCATACTGCTCTATATGCTTAGTATTTATTAGGCTGTGATTAATGGCTTATCTTTGCAACACAACTTGGCCTTTTGAGAGACTTCTGTCAGTAGAGAGAGGCATTAAAAAAAAATAAATCTTTCCAGTAAAATACAGAGCAAGTTTGCAAATTACCTGGACTTTCCAACTGGAGGAAGTTATCTGCAGTTGTCTTGTCTCTTTATCATCATGGATCTTTTGCAGGAGCTCCTAAGACAACTACCTTTGGAGCTGTTCCCTGGTCACACCTATTGCTTTCTTTCAGTACACAATATTCCTGCTCATGATAAGCATCACTTAAACCAGGGATTCATTACCTCATAAAAGCATAGAAGAGTTTAAGTTCAAAAGGACTTCTGGAGGTAATCTGGTCCAATGCCCCATATAAAACTTAGATCAGGGTGTTAGGGCCCCATCCAGGTATCTCCAAGGATGGGGATTCCAGAGCCTCTCTAAGCACCTATTTCAGTATCTGACAGTCCCTAAGATGAAAAGCTGTCCTTATGGCTGTGTAATTAGACTTCCCCTTGCCATAGCCTGTCTGTTGCTTCTCATCCTGTTAACTGGTAAGGATCTGGCTCTGTGTTGTCTAAACAATCCAGTTTGGCAGTTGAAGACATCAGTAAGATCTTCCCTTTACTTTCTCTTCCCAAGATTGAACAAACCCAGCTGTCTCTGTCTCCTTAAACATTATGCGTATCCTAATCACCTCTGGGGACTACCTCCAATATGTCAGTTACTTAAGGGAGCTCAAATCTGGAGAAAGTCCTCACAAGCAGTTGTCACGAGCACCAAAGAGAGGGGAACGATCCACTTCCATTGGCCTGCTGGCCACAGTACCGCAAAGGTACACCACTGACTCACATTCAACTTGGCGCTTGAGAGCTACCTAGCAATGCTGCCTTCTGTCCAGTCAGCAATCAGCCTGTATTGCTGTGCATAGTCTAGGCACAGATTATTTTTCACTTTTCTTTGCTGAACTTCATGAGGTTTCTGTCAGCCCATTTCTCCAGCCTGCTGAGGTCCTTCTAAATAGCAAAAGAATGTCACTAATAGCTACCCAACAGCTGGATTATACATCACTGATCAAACCCCTCTGAACCTAGTGACCTGGACAATTCTTAGCATCATCTAGTAGTCTGATTACCCAGTACATGTGTCACCAAAATGGCTACACTGATGGTATTACAGACTATCAAAGTCACTGCAAAAGTTAAGGTGAATAGCATTCACTGCTCTCTGCCCATCACAGAGCCAATCCACTTATTATGTAAAGTTTTCAGGCTCATGAGGTAACTTTTATGATTATCAGTAAATCCATGCTGTCAGATCCCAAACACTTTCCTGCCCTTGGCATATGTGCCTTTACACAGAGTCTAGGAGGATTTGCTCCAGAACCCCTGGAGGACAACAGTCACTGCCTAACAGCAGTCTGGTAGCAGCATCAAGTATGCTCTCTAACTAGCTGGCCTCAAATTCTCTGGGGAATTAACACAGCACTCTGGAAACATCAACTGGAAATTCTGCTGCAGTTGTCACAAATTCATTGAGAAATCATTTGAATCAAACTACTACGGTTACTTCAGCAGCCTGTCATTTCTAAACCCAATTTAATTTCTTTCCTTTCTCACACAGTGTCACATTTTTATATTGATTACATCTCCTGCCATTGTTAAAGTCATCAGGGATGGAGATAAAGTTTTAGTCTGGCAGCAAATTGAGGCTTTATGGTCATTTCAGGATTTATGTGAGAATTACAGGGTAAAAGCACTGCCTCAGCTCCTGTTTTGTTCCACACAGACCAGGCAGTATTAAATTACCTCTCCTGCAAGTGATTACCTGATGGCACATTCACATTGTCACTAGGTGTATGCTTGAATATTCTACACTTTTGTTAGACCTCACAATACCTGCATTCACATCTTACCCAAGCTTCATGTATAATGAAATACCAAAGTGAAATAGCCCTGTTAGCTCCTTTTCGTAATAGAATCAAAGAGTGTTTAATTAGGATTCAGGCAGAGGAAAACATGGGCAGCTCCAAGAACTCTGATTCTATCAGTAGCTCCTAAAGAGCACAGAAATAAAGCAAGTGCACCATTTTGTAGGAAAACTGAGATGTAGAAATACTGAACACAGCTAGAAGAAAAAAAAAAAAAAGCTTTGTAAGCATAGACAAGGGTCTTCTGAATTCCTTTATAGTCCTTCCTTTCCTCCCTTCAATGCAAACTGTGCTCATTAACAATAACACCAGTTACAATGTCTTTCTCAAAACTTAATTTTGTTTAGCTAAAATAACTAAGAACAGGAAAGCCCGATTAGGGCAATGAGGCTCTTCCTTGATCCCAGCTGCTCATCAATCTGTACAGGTTGCCCAGAGAAGCGGTAGAGTCTTCATTCTTGGAGATACTCAAAAGGCTGAGAGCTGGGACTGCTCAGCCTGGTAAAGCGAGGGCTCAGGGGAGACTTTTTAGTGTATAAAAATAACTGAAGGGAGGGTGCAAAGATGGAGCCAGGCTCTTTTCAGTGGTACACAGTGACAGGACAAAAGGCAATGGGCATAAACTGAAACACAGCCAGATCCATCTGAACATAAGGATGCTTTTTATTACTATGAGATTGACTTGAGCACTGGCACAGGTTGCCCAGAGAAGTAATGGAGATTCCCTCCCTCCTTGGATATTCAAAAGCCATCAAGACTTGGTTTCTGGGACACTGGCTTTAGGTGGCCCTGCTTGAGCAGGGGCATTGGACCACATGACTTCCAGAGGTTCCTTCCCACCCTGACCATTCTGTGCTTCTGTGAAATCCCATTTTGTCACAGAGCTTTCCTACAGTGTTCCAATATTTTTGGGCTGCTGTCATTTTTCCTCTCAAAGACTTAATTCAGGTATTAAACCCTCACCTCAATTTTCACCACTTTGTCACAGGCAGACAACTTCTTTCTTCCAGTTCTGCATCTTGCTTAACTTCATTTGAGATAAGGAGACAAGAAAAGTGAGGAGGGGAGAGGAAAAGGGATTGGGTTTTTATCCCTGTCCTTGTTAACTAGCTTCAGCTTTGCGCAGCAGTATTTCCCAGGAAGCAAAAAACCAAGAATTCTGAAGCAAACTGTCTCTATATGTATAGAGAGGGAGCATAACTAGGTAAGCTTACTGTTCTTACTGACACATACCTTTTCCATCCTGCCTGCTAGAGATGATTTCTGTTCTCCAGCCCCGAGAATGTAAAGTGACCAAAAAGCCCCAAAAGACTTATGGATTCTACCTGCGTGTTGAGAAAGACACAGCAGGACATCTCGTCCGGAATGTGGCAAAGAACAGCCCAGCTGAAAAGGCTGGCTTGAAGGATGGAGACAGAGTCCTCAGAGTTAATGGTGTGTTTGTAGACAAGCAAGAACATGCACAGGTAACTTCTGTTTATCTCGGGACCCACATCACTCCCCCATTACCCAGAACCAATACTACTAAGTGAAACGTTTTATTCCAGTTGCTATGACATCTTCAGCTAGGAAATCCAAAAGCCAAGTCAACTGCTCTGAGAATCTCCCCACAGCATTCATTGCCTACCATGGGCATGAAATGTCTTTGAGGTGCCTCCACAGTGCATAAGAAGAGGGATGAGACAACAAAACAATAGATGGTGCAAGCCTTCCTGGGGAATGTTTTTAGGTCAATTGTTCTAGCACATGCTTGGCATTTTACCTTGCCCACTACAGGTGGTGGAGATTGTCAAAAACAGCGGGAATTCTGTTGTACTACTTGTTCTGGATGATGCGTCCTATCAAAAGGCTGAAAAGGAAGGACTAAACTTGGAAGAACTTGGTCAAAAAGTGTCAACAACACAGCAACAGGAGCAGCAGTCCCCACCATCCATGGTCAATGGAGCAATCACCGCAGTTCCACAACCCCGGCTCTGCTACCTAGTGAAGGAAGAAAAAGGCTATGGCTTCTCTTTGAAAACCACAGAAGGTGAGAGCCTGGTGAGAAGAGATGGTGTGTATAGAGAAAAGAGATGGCAAGCAGGGACAGAGGCACTACCGTTAACATGGAGGCCAACAGGGACACACAAACTGCTCTTGCTGACAGAAAGAAGTATGATGAGGTCAGGCCTACCACTAGCCCTTTTCTGCACAGCATATGCAGTGCACAGTTTTCCAAGGACCACATTCTTTATGGGGTGGAGAAAAGATGGGGCAGTAGAGGGAAGAGAAAAAAAGAATAAGCTATTTTCTGCTTGTTATTTAAGCCCACTTACCAAAATAAAATTTGCAGTCCCCGATTAAATACCAGATATACGCTCAAGATGTTACACCAAGTCCTGTTCTATTCCTTCAAATAACCTCAGTTACCAGCAAAGTTCGAGACAGCTGCAACTAACACGTTTCCAATTTGCAAGTTATTTCATTTAGAAAGCAAGGGATTTTGAACCTCCTTCACATACGCCTTTCTTCCAAGGCCAACTAACGGAATAGGGAAGTCTTCTGGAGAGCATCACCCCTAAAGAGGATATTTTGAAATGCAACATAACTGAAAGAACAAACAGGGAAACCTTCCAAACACAGTAAATTGTGAAATGTATAAAACAACACCAAAAGCAGCTCCTCACTTCAAACTGGGAGGGGGAGGAGGTGGGAATAAAATACAGTGCTCCCCTTTAGCACTCTTGATAAATAAAAGATTGTTTGAGCTGCAGATAGCAAACAAATGCCTCCCACCCCCACAGAAGTGATTTTTTCAGGAGAAGTAAGAGAGATGGAGGTATGTCTATGTAGAAGATTTGTGGTGTCACTGTAATCTGCATGTAAGCAGAGTCTCTAAGGTCATCAGTACTGAGTTTCCTTAACCATTAAATTCAGGCATATGTCAGCGACTTGCCCTGCGTAATGAGCTTTCATTTATTTTAGGACAGAAGGGGTTGTTCATAGTAGAGCTTTCACCACAAGGAGCAGCTGCAAAGGCTGGTGTCCAAAATAACGATCGCCTGGTTGAAATCAATGGAAAAAATGTGGAAAATGACACACACGAGGAAGCGGTGGAAAAGGTATTTGTTTGTCCACTGATTCATCTTCTGTTCTGGCTCACTTTCATAGCAACCCATTAGGGTTATTGAAGAGGCAGGTCTGGCAGATTTGAATGCTTCACAGTAAATCCTGGAAGCTACTGCTCATGTACCATTAACACAGCAGAGTACCCCCTCTGCTTTGGCTCTGTTGTCAAGCAGCCTCTTGAACTGACTGAATAAATACTGCCATCAGGTAATGCAAAGAATTTTAAATAACAGAGGGGTGCTGTTGCCAGGAACACTATAAAATAAATCATGCTCTGCTCCTAAAAGTCATGGAAATACTGCTAACGGTAAGAGGGCAAGTCATCAAATGTGGTTTCCAGGGCAGGAAGAGAGGGAACTCTCTGGTGATATTCGACATGGAACAGGAAAACTCATTCTTTTAGACAGTAGTTCCTTTCTCCTGTGAAGAAGTACAAAACTAATGAAAACTACTGTGCATGTAATTTCACTACCTGGCTTCAGCTGCAAATAATATTGCTAATGAAGCTTCCAGCTTCCACTGTTGGCACTGCTGAAACACAGCTGGAGCTGAAGAGATTTCAGAGAGTCATGAGATAGGCAGCATATGCTCCAGAATTCCAACATCACAATCCAGTGCATGCTACTAACTATGGAACTGTGCAACACCTGTGTTTTATTAGCTACTGTAACAGCAGCAGCAGAGTGATGCTGGTTAAAATGAGTTAAAAGAGCACCCTTTAGACTATAAAAGAATAAGAGAAGGATGGAC
The DNA here is from genome assembly GCA_025447955.1 of Psilopsiagon aurifrons. Lineage (NCBI taxonomy): Eukaryota > Metazoa > Chordata > Aves > Psittaciformes > Psittacidae > Psilopsiagon > Psilopsiagon aurifrons. Next base: position 16,267 of record JAOEHY010034943.1, on the reverse strand, counting down.
TTGGAGAGGCTGAACAAATAAGAAAACCCTCAGAATCAGTAATACAGGGAGATGGAAAAGTGACAGGAACCTGACTCTTGTCACTGTAAATTAAAATAGCCATATAGATGGCATAATATGTCTATATTGTAGAGTTCCATATCTAGGTAAGCCAAGCATTATGAGCATTAGAGGCTCACTGGATTCTTGCTAGTACTGTATGCCACCCTCTTGGCATTCTACAGTTAATTCCCTAAAGTCAGGAACACAGTATGAAATACAGAATATTTCTTCATATATGTACTATATCTTATATACCCAAGATCTTATATTGGCCCAAATTTCTGACTGCATGGGGAGTGAGGGGTAGTCAATTTATGGTACCATGGCCTACACCTTATGGCTCATTCATCAACAGCACCCACACATCACTATGTATCAGTACACCAGTTACCAAAGTACCTACAATTCCCACATATTGCTGAAGTGCATATCCAAGACTGCATATGTACTATCACAGGTAAAGAAGTCTGAGAATCATGTTATGTTTCTACTTTCAAATGAAGAAACAGACCACTATTACAAGAGCCAGAAGATAGTACTGAGCAAAGAGAGTGCCAGCATGAGACTGCTTCCCCTCAAACCACGACTTATTGAGATCCAGACAGGAGAAAATGGTTATGGGTTTTATCTACGGATGGAACAAAATACTGGTGGTAAGAACTGAGTTAACACACAGACCATGACATTTGCTATAGAGCTTCTTCTGGTACAAGGTTTGCAGACCTCATTCTCTTTTGGCTTCTCACTCGTGATCTAGAAGTCCTCTACAAACATGTTACAAACAGACCTGCATGAGGGTAAATGGTCTCAACCATGCAATTCTGACAATCAGGTTTTCCGTGCATTTTAATGTCTTTTAACTTACCAGCCTTTGCATCAATTTGTTCTCCCTTCCAATCTCAGATCATGTAATCAAGGATGTTGATGCTGACAGCCCAGCAGCCACAGCGGGTCTCAAAGACAATGACATCTTAGTAGCTGTCAATGGAGAGCTGGTGCGTGGTCTGGACCATGAAAGTGCAGTGGGAAAAATTAAGCAGTCTGAGGCAAAAACCACACTGTTGGTAGTGGATAAGGAGACTGATGCCATGTATAAACTGGTAAGAAAATGCAAACTACTACTTAGAAATGATAATTTATCAGTAGAAAGAGACATATGCAGCAACAAAACAGCCAGTCTGCTCTGACAGACACTTCAACTGGTGGGAAACATTTAAGATACACTCATATTTCAGCAACTCTCCTTGCACTCATACAGCAAGTCACCCAAATTTTTGGCCTCTTCCAGGTTTCTAGTCACTGCTGGAACAAATCACACCACAACAAAGGCCTGAAGTTTAAAACCGCAAATTCAGAGCTATGTGGTTGTGTAACCATTTAGGAATAAAATGGTAACAAAATTCCTTTCTCACATAGATCAACACTGTAGTTTTCCACTCAGCCAGAAAGTACTAGCAAAGAGGTCTTCACTGCAGCTCAAGTCTTAAGTCATTAAAAAGGTTTCAAACAAATCATTTTGATCATGAAGCCTGACACAGATTTCACAAAGTTTTATTTGTGCCTTTTTATTTGTGACTTTTTTTCAGGCTCAAATTTCCCCTTTCTCTTACTACTACAAAGCACAAGATCCAACTCCAGCTAAAATGGAGGAAAGAGTGGAGTTGCACACTGAGCAGAATGTGAACCACAAGCCAAGAATCTGCAAGATGGTGAAAGGGCCTAGTGGATTTGGCTTCAGTTTAAACATGATTAAGAACAAGCCTGGACTGTTCATCAATGAGGTACTAATGTAGAACGAGGAACAAGGAAAAGCCCAAGTAGTCTGTCAGCCAGCTTCCTCTCTTCTGTCTTGAAAATGCCTTCAGGAAGCCACACAAAACAAGCCTCTTCTCCAGCACACTCAGATAAAAGCCGTAACTGTCATTCATACTGACACTGTAAGACCAAGATAAAATAAGCTGTAAGATATCTAGACAAAAGGGAAATCCAACCTTTGCATCATTTTTGCTTTTATTCATGTGACCAGCATGCTAAAATTCGTATTTTAAAGATATTTTTAATCTGTAGAATGTCCTGAGTGTGAGACACCTTCACCCTGCTCTATCCACCTTTTCTGAATTCCACAGCTGGCAAAAGTTGAACCCCAAAGAAGTAACACCTGTGCCTTTACCTTCCTTGAGAGAAGGCATTCCACTCATTACTAAGGATATGTAATAAGGATATGATATGTAATAGAGGTAACCTTACTGTAGCTTTAATATAGTAAAGTTAACTTTAAAGTTACTGGATAGGGACTTGCAAATAATTAAGAAAATTGCTTTTCCACCTGTCCATGATTCCACCATGCCACATTTCTACAAGTCTATCAAAATTAAGATGTACCTTAAATCCCAAACTCGAGGTTCCATGTTTATGATGCCTAGACCTACTGTCTATCCCAATTAATTTCTGCCCCACAGATCTAGTACATGTTTATTCTGCTGTCCTGTAAAGAAAGCATAAACATTTTGTATTTTGCTGTCGTGTAAGGAAAACAGTAACACAATATCCTCACTAATCATCAGTTGTTAAAGCACCTTTCCAAGTTTTATGCTAGTATCACAGTTTGAACTTGCCTTTGCAGGTAAAAAAACATGGACCAGCTGACACAGCAGGTGTGGAAAATAACGACTTCTTGGTGGAAGTGAATAGCGTGAATGTAATGAATGAATCCTATGATAAAGTGGTGGAAAGAATCCAAGATAGTGGTGACAGACTAACATTATTGGTGTGCAGCAAAGATGCTTACAAATACTTCCAGGACCAGAACATTCCCATCACAGCCTCTATGGCAGATCCAGTCTATGACACTTCTGAACCTCCTGCTTACATAGAAAACCATCCTTCAGAACCAGAGAGAAACTCATCTAAACCAAGAGAAAGGGTGAGTAATACTGCATTAAGTAGATGTTGAGAAATCACCTAGAGAATAGGAAAAGAACTAGTATTCCTGTGCTAAGATTTTTAACTTGAGCCTGGATTATTACAAATCAGTCCGTGTTATTAAAAGGGAAGCCTGATTATTAAAAGGAAGTCTGATTATCATAAACAACTCTTCCTTTCCCCACACATAATACAGGCAAGTATCTTGAATGCAAAATTAAATCACAGAAAGAATGCACATACAAGAGGTTTTATGGAACAAGATAATCAAAATACAGTAATCCTTGATGAAGACGGGAAACAGGCAACACAATCCTGAACATGCAGGGGGAAAAAGTACTTAAATACACCAAAAAAGCATAAACCACTTTTGGGGAAATCAGATGAAATAAGTTATATCCTTTTGTAGCTGAAAGAGCAACTGACAGGTTATGATGACATTTTCTAGGAAATGCACTTATTTTACTCACTTCATGCCATTAGAAAGTCTATGAAGCATGACAAGTCAGAAAAGCAGGAAGGTATTTCTTCTTGAAAAGAACGACTCTTCTTGAGTCATTTTGAATCCTCTGTGTGGACAGCCTTAAACATTTAAATGTTCTTTCCTGATCATGCAGAGGAGACAGACAAGGAAGAGTGAGACCAATGCTGCCTCCTGTTCATTTTTTGTTAGCCTTGTCTGAAAATGTCCAGCTGCCAAGTTTTTGTAAAAGTTTCAGCCTCCAAGCTGCACTTTGCAGCAGAAGGAAGGTTAACACCACTTTCGTGTGCAAATTCAGCAGGGATGCAAATTAAACAATAGGATATCTCTATTGAATAAATTTCTCTCTAAATGTAATTAACCAAAAAGTGCTTCAACAACAAAAAATATCACTTTTGTTGGTTCATTCTGCCATCCAAACAAGCACATGATTAGTGCAGATGAAAACAGGAGTCCTTCATAATGTGTATCAAGCATGTTTTCAAACTGCAAATAATCAGAATGTACTTGTTACTCCTCTGCAGGCAAGCTCATCCTCCTCTTCACAATCAGCTGCCTCTACAAGAGCAGACAGTGACAACAGTGACGACACGAAGTTGTGAGGAGACAAACTACGCCAAGAACAAAAAAAGAAACCTTCCAAATCCTCTTTCTTCATTCATTCTTTGCTACTCAATTCTTTGCTACACCTCCCAGAACTTGACCACTCCTAGGAGTGCCATACCTGTAAAAGACTGCAATCTCTTGCTGAAATGCAGCTGCCTGAAGTAAACACTTCAGTGCAACTTGCATCCATTTAACACACTGCAATTGTACTCCATTGCTTTCTGCCTTGTAAAGTGGGCAGTTAGCCAATTCCTTCTGTAAAGGCTTAAATAACTGTAAGTATAAAATTAAGTATAGTGCAGCAGAAGGCAGAAATGTTTTATATTTGTAAGCATCTCAGCCTTTTAAGGATAAGCTCTTAATAAAGAGCAATTGATTTCTCCCCATCTCCCAGGAGAGGTAGCTCTCCCACTAATGCAAGTCCATCAGCTCAAGCTCTGTGGCAACTCTTCTATGCTATACTTACAGCTGTACAAGTGCTGTGAAGTGGCATAAGCCAGTGCACTCTGTGCATTACACTCCTTTCTCCTGCTAACACTGCAGAAATGTCTTGCAAACATTAAGCTAACTTCATAAATCAAGATATTTAAGCACTATTCTTTCTCCACTGCATGCAGTTGTGGATCATGGTAGTTAGAACCGCGTGCATAATTCAGTCGCGTACATTTGTTTAACTCCAAGTCACCACCACATTGTCTTGAACATGACATAAATGGCTTTGTAATACTGCTGCTGTATACCCTCTCTGCTGTACACTGAAAACAACCCATAAATAAATAGAGTGGCTATTCCCACCCACACCCCCTCCCCCAGTCTCATACTTACTACCTATGATTTATGTTCCAGAACAATTTTTAAACAAAGCAAGCCTAGGAGAGCAGCTATGGGAAGCTACAAGTTTAAGTCATATAATAAAATTTACTTTTAAGCCTTGAATGACACCAAGAAGGGGAAATGGGCTACTGTAGAAAAATACACAGGCTGTGGAGAACATCAGATTTACAGACTATAAGGAAACAAATTTGTAACATATAAGGTAAACAAGGCATAGCTGTGGTCTTTGACTTCACACTGAAGTCTAGCAAAGAGGAATCCAAAACATCAGTTCTATTTACACATGGAGAGAAAACAAAGCTGAGTCTCAGCAATACAAAGCTCATCTCCAGCTCCCAAGAACAGCAGGTAACAGTGATAACACAGCAGCATACACTCCACACAGAAATGGACTGACATTTCTCTCCATTTCACTTCTGCCAGGCAGCAAATCCTAGCTGCTTTTTAGTTCACTTCCAACCAAATCTTTGGAGATAACAAAAAACAACTGGGCTGCTTGTGTTGACATATTACAAAAGCTTATTTAATTCCACAGACTCAAACATTCAAGTCCAGAATTACCATCCTCTGAACCCCAATTATGAGTTGATTTTCAAAAGTAAAATCACATTTCCTTGGTGCCTTCTATGAAAATGCTCTTCTAACTGTAAGAGGCCTTACCTTAGCCAACTCTCTCTGCAAGTTCTGATGCCCCTAGTTACTGGTGTACTCAGTGTTACTGGTGTGCCCTTATTCCTTGGCAATGAACAATCTCACATTCAATATGTTCATTCCCTTCAAGTTGTGGCATCTTCATAAAATGAGCCACAGAACTTAATGATGACACGTGGAAGTTCAAAGAGCACTGCTGGAACACAGCATAGTCCTGGCTCCCTTCACGTTTTGCAGTCCACAGAAGTTGCAGCAGTGCAGTTGAAAGGACAGAGAGCAGTGTGTGACTGCAATCCTTTCTTAGAGGGCCATGTGCTTTTCTGGAGCCTGTTTGTGTGCTAAATAGAGAAACAGGATACTGGACAGCGCACTAACTAGGAATATCACATCAAACCAACGATGATAAAAGTTGAACTGGAGTTCTCCCAGGACTTCTGTAATAATAGTGCGATACTCCAGAGGCATACTCATCCGGATCAGGAGCACTGATGACACAAAGTACATACCCTGTTAATTAAAAACCAGAAAGTAGTTATTGTTTCACAACTGGCTATACATGGGTCAGCATACAAAGACTTTATTATACATACACACACACAAGTATGCATGCATGCATGTAGATAGGTTTTACATACTCACCATTATCTGTGCTAAAAGCAGAACAATAACATTGGAGGACTTGCTGCTGGAAATGGCATAGAAGAACTAGGAAAGAAATGAAAAAAAAAAGACGCACTGGAAACAGCAGTCAGACAACTCTGATGTGCCTTAGGCCGGCATGAAAGGACCACACTATTCAATACTTTTTCATTTGAAAACAACAATAAAAGGCATATTTTCTGGAAGGGTGCCTGTACCCTACTTCCGGACACCTGCACTCTTAGTTTTAAATGTGACTTTGCCTAAGCCAGTGGCAAGCAATATAACAATATAAGTCATATAACAATACACATTGAAGTTTAAGCTTAGGTACCAAAAGCCAGGTCAAGACAGTAAGTCACGTGTCTCTTGAGCTAATGCCCTTCCAGTTCCACCAGCAGCTCAAACTAATCAATCTATATTCTTTTTAATCACTATCTGATCAACCTGACTCCTAAGCCCTGGCTACAGCATCATTTTGAACCCTTGCTCACATTAACACCTCACTCAGCATCTACATCTATTCCTGACAGTAACAGCAATAGAGACTGAATGAGGAAACATACCGCAAAAGGTATTAAGGTGTTTTTCCTCCCTTCCCACTCTGCAAGTATTTATATTCAGATACTTAAAACACAAATCTTTATAAAAGGTTCATGCAGTATTTGTCTAAATAGTTCAAGATCTGATAACAGCTTTCCTGGGCCAAAACAACAAAAGAGTCTTGGCTCTTACCTTTGTAAGTGTGATTAACAATCCTCTGATAGAGGTAACAATGATTATTCCAACAAGAATAAAGGAAATGTGCTGAGACCAGAATTTCACCTGTATCAAGAATAATACAGATAGACCTCTAATAACAAGAACATACAGTTAAATCTCTAATGCTAACTCCATTTACACCACATTGTGTAACTGCCGATTCTTCAGGGTTTTTGCATTTCCCAGTTGTACATATATCCACTGCAGACAGGTTTATCAGACATTTTCACAAATATATTAGCAATTGCTTACTCCAAACATAAAAACAGATTTGTCTTACATCAATCACAAAGAACCTTTCATTCACCGGGATATATTTAAAAAGTGTAAATGACAGGAACATCTGTGTGCATGAGCGAATGTAATTATTCCGTAGTTAAATGCATTAATCTAAGCAAGTTGATTAACGTGTTTCCACTTGCCCAAAACAAACGAGCAAATCACTGTTTCCCTGGCAAGACCACATTACCATCCCAGTATAAAATTCACATGAAAGTGAAATTCATGGTGTATTTTCCCTTCCTTCTCACCAAGTCAAGACATTCTCAGGGTTCTCTTTCTCTCTCGCTATCAGCACTGTGATTTTATTTACATAAGACAGGAATCACTGAAAAGGCTGTAAGAATTAATAAAGTCTCACATCAAATTGGATTCCCAGATAATTTACAGTGATCTCAATTCCTCTTGTGACTGGATCAGTCTTCCCCACACGGTCAAATACAATATTGATGGTTGCCTGCAAGAGAGAAGGATTTGTGTTGAAACAAGAAGACAAAAGCATACCTCACTCTTACACACAAGACACATGCATGACTCTTACTTGGCACCACCAAGGAAAGGGGCAGGGTGCAGTCAGATTGGCTAAGAAGGTGCAAAATACACACATGTAAGAATTGCTTGTCTAATGCGCTGTATAAAAAGGCAGATCCAGAGCTTTATTTCAACCAAGAGCCAGTTTCATTCAGAATCTGCAGAAGCAGGATCTTAAGGGAACTGGAGCATTACTCAAAGAACTGCATGTATAATATATATAGATATATAGAATCTACGCAGGGTGTGATATTTGCATATGTCGACATAAACTACAATAAAACATTTTCATACCATGAAGATTTTCCAGACACAATAGATGGAGAAAAAATAACCCAAAAAATTAAAGTATTTTCCCTGGAAAGTTTTGGAGTACTCTATTCTCTCCTGGAAATACAAAAAGAGGGAGGGGGGAACAGAACACACAAAATAAATATCATTTCCACAATCCCCCACAACACAAACAGTTAATGGAGCATCAACAGTAGCAAACAGCTTTATTCCTCTGTATTTCTTAATTCAAATGTTTCTGAACTCGAAAGTTTTAATTCAGAAGTTTCTCAATGGCTTTAGGGACATGGGGCACAGTCCAGTATGTATCTGAACTGGAAGGAAAATGACATCTAGACCCAGATTAAAGAAACAGTTTTTTACTTCACCACATCACAATATTTCAACATTTAACTAACAACAACTTTCAATTTCTTGTAACATACATTTTCTTTCAAACTACTTCTGGGCAGTTCTTTGCCATGTACCTTTGTTGCATGCAAGTCAGCAGTTTCCAGAAAAAGCTGCCGACTAAGCTCTTCCAGGGCATCCACTTCTTGCTGGATAAGGGACAGATCTGGCAAACCAGCATAGTCAAGGCTAGAATACATCATAAATTCTTTATTAAAAACAAAACATGCCCTCCAAACTTCAGCCCAATTCCATATTGAATGGTTTACCCACTTTTTTGATCCAGATCAGTTTTCTGATTCTGCCTGAATGCTTTTTGTTAATACTGCGCCCTAGAAAATCTCAAGGATACACACATCTTAGAGCAGACTTCAAGTACCTAAAGAGGGCCTACAAGAAAGCCCGAGAGGGACTTTTTATAAGAGCAAGTAATGATAGGACAAGGGGGAATAGCTTTAAACTGAAACAGGGAAGATTTAGATTCTAAGAAGTTCTTTACTGTGAGGGTGGTGAGGCGCTGGCACAGGGTGCCCAGAGAAGCTGTGGCTGTCCCATCCCTGGGAGTGTTCAAGACCAAACTGGACAAGGCTTTGAACAACCTGGTCAAGTGGAAGGTATCCCCGCCCACGGCATGGGATTGGAACTGGATGAACTTTAAGGTTCCTTCCAACCCAAATCATTGTGCATGTGATATATTGCACAATACTGCATTTTAAGAATGTAGGCAGTACACAGCATTTCGGTAGTCACACACAAGCTCTTTTTCCTCTGCTAGGAGAACACATTGCAGAAGAGAACCAGATCTCTCAAAGACTACTGCACCATTTCAGTGTCCCTTGTCACTGAAGTACATCTCTCAATATGTCACTCTCACACCATCTTCGTAAACCAAACTGCTGAGTAACTGCTCCAAGAGATTAGTGATTATTATGAAGTCTTGTCAAATAGCCAAATTGATTTTAACAGCTAGTAGGAACAGAGAGGAAGAAGAGTCATCAGCCTTAAATATGCAAACTGCATGTTTTAGGTGGTCTGGTAGAAACCACTGTAAGTTAGACAAATACAGACCCTTGTAATACTCCAGCAGATTCCCTCTACCCCTTTCACACTCCAGAACAACTTCTGTTCACCTGTTCCTATCCACCTTTTTGTCACACTGCTATAGTACCGGTGGCCAGCCTGTATCATGAGAACAATTTATTTGTTCAAAAAGTTGCTTCCTGCTCTTCTTTTTCTCATGGCTTCCCAACATGGCCAGAAAAACAACTATGGGATAGGCAAACTGTTTCAGGACCTCAGCCAACCCCATTGTGTTGCTCAAGTATATCACAGGTCCTCCAGCCCAGAAGAGCGTATTTCAAGTTACAAGAAAATAGGCAGGTCAGTCATATGAGCAGAAGACACATTAGAGCAGAAAATTGCCTCCCACATCAGTGATGCAGTGGAGCAGACATCTGCACTGCAACACCAGAGGCTGGAGCACCTCTCCTATGAAGATGGACTGAGAGAGCTGGGCTTGCTCAGTTGGAGAAGAGAAGGCTCTGGGGAGACATTAGAGCAACCTTCCAGCACCTAAAAGGGGCTTACAAGAAATCTGGAGAGGCACTTTTTACAGGGACAGATAGTGATATGACAAGGGGGAATGGCTTTAAACTGAAAGAGGGCAGATTAAGATTACACAATAAGAGGGTGGTGAGACATCGGAAGAGATTGCCCTGAGAAGTTGTGTATGTCCCACCCCTGGAATTGTTCAGGGCCAGGCTGGATGATGCTCTGAATCCCTTCCAACCCAAACCATTCTACGATAAGCAGGCACATCTGTCCTGCAATCTGCTGTACACCTCAACCACGGTGATGCAACAACACATTTACAGGGCAGGGCAGCAGTATACACCTCTCAACTGTGTCACAGTAAAATGGTGTCCAGCCTCTGGGTAAAAAGGCAGACGGTACAGTGCGAGACAGCAAACTTCCCAGGAGACATTAAGCCTTTTGCTCATACTACTGAAACATGCTGAAACAAATGTTTTGTAACTGACTCAACCAACACTCTTCCTTTCAAAAGAGCAGAAAGCTGAAGCCACCTCCCAAGGCAGGTGCCAGCATACAGATGAAGGATACTTTCACTGCCTGAAACAGACGTTGTGACGCTTTTTATCATTCCCCAGAAGCCAGTGGGCTTGTTATGCACTTCTCCTCTCTGGAACATTGTCCTGTGAGCCACTGCTATCCTGAAAGAACAAAAAACACAAGTCCTTAGGAATAAAGTAGTTTCACAAAAAAGTCAGAATAAACCCCCCTTCAAAAAACAAGCCAATCAACAAAACCCCAAAAAACAAGAAGCAAACACAAAACCACCCCACAGTTCCTTAGAAGACACTGTTAAACTAAATTCACTGCAAACAGATGCTCCCCTTTCTTTCCCCCTCTAAGCACCAATCTTGCTTCATAACATTATCTTGATTAGCTCTGGAGTAGAGCCCAGATCTAATCAAGCGAGATTCAGTGAGACACTTCCCAAGACTTCCATTCAGGATCCTGCTTCAAACCTTAAAGAGATCTGAACCCAATTAAACCTAAGAATTCAAATGGATTTCTCAGACATATGACTGGTCGCTTTCCTTTCCTCAAACACATGACTGTGCTACCTCAAGTTCAGGAAGACATCTCATGCTCCTTTCTCCCCTTGAACACCTCTTTATCACTGCTACCCACCTCCTCCACAGCACTGTGAGCACTGGATGGTATGCAACAGCACTCGGATACACTGTCACACACTACTAGGCTGCATGACAAGCTGTTATGAAGCAGAAACACATAAATCTATTATTGGACTGAACCACTGGATGCTTCAGGCAATCTGAACGTGAATGCTAAATCTAATTCCAACATACAGCAGCAGCTGCATATTGTCCTTCACACTGCCATGTGCTCCACTGCATAATCCCCATGAGCAGGGCTGGCTTCTGGACTTATTCCCTCACATTTCTCTCCATTGAAATTTGTGAGCCAGTTATCCAGGCCTAAGCTGAAAACTATTCATAGGATTGTCAAGGTGATCCATGACTCCGTAGTGTTTAGGCCCTTTCTTGTAGCTGCAGACAGTATCACTACATTTGGCACTGAGCCCTCTTCAAGGTTGTTGATAAGCACTGTAATTAAAAAAATCACTCCTCCACATCCAGCAAAAGGAAGACCCTGGGGTACCCCACAAAACACACGAAAAAGCACATACGGCCACAGACTACAAATAACAGATCTTGGAGCAATTCAATTCATCCTGATAGCTGCCAAGTACAAGAACTGCATTTTGAATCCTTGCTTTCTTCCCAGTACCCAATTTACAAGTTCCATCTGAAATGACCCACAGCATTGCAGCAAAAATGCAGCTATGTCAAGGTGAAGCACAAGGCTGTAAGTATACTAAGAGCAATCTTATTTTGAGAGGTGACAGGGATCTCTGTATCCAAAAAGCAGTCAGGAGTTCTGGAGAACTTATGGAAAGGATTCACAGGCAAAACTAATGCATTTTGCACGTGTAGGTAGGTGATAAACCTATGCTATATAGGCTGATTTGACTCCAAAGGGAATCAACAGCGTCACAGAATCTAGGCATTTCAGACCTGGACCTTAGTTATCTCGTAGCTGCTAGGATGAGTATAAAGAACCTTCCACATGTAGAGGCAAGTTTATGTAAGGCTTCACTTGACTACACTCAGGAAGGAGAAAACTGAGTAATTCATGTGGAAAAAACGTCAGGAAAACCCAAGTTTTAACAACTATCTTCTACTGACAAGGAAGCTAGTGTGAATAAGGGTTGGTATGAGAAGAACAGTCAACATCAGCAAAAAAAACCAAAAAAGATTTATGTTCTATTGCCTTATAACCCTTGTGTGCATTGGTAAGTTCTGAGTTATCAGTAGCACTGAAAAGGCAGTGAGCAAGTAACTGATAATTTATGGAACAACAGCTTTTACCCTGCTCTGTGAAACGCTGCTATTGCTGCTTGTTCTTACAAATGACTTGGATTGCATCTGAACTGATACAAATCTAACTTTTAAAGATCTGCTTTATATGAGTAGAGTCCAATTATGCAAGCCGCTGCTTCCCATCAAAGCAAAAAGAGGAAAATCAGTTACAGAACTTGAGCTTCTGCTTTTCCTGGTACATTTCTGAGGCTACATTGTTGGGGGTGGTTCTTTGTTTTGTTTTGGATTTTGTAGACTTCAATATAATTGCCAAGCAATTAACACACTCTATGTGGCTCTTCATAACGATTAGGTAGTTGATACACTCACAAGATTTCCTAGCCATAGGAGGGAAAGTGCCAGTCAGTTACAAGTCCCAAACATCCTTATATTTATCCCAAAATCACTTTCCCTGGACTAGACGTCCACAAAATAAAAGAGCACAGCCTCAGACGCTGGACTACACAACATTTTTCAACTCCAAAGCCAGCATTTTAGTACGCTCCTAGTCAATTAAATCTAAGTAATTAAATTCTCTTAGTCTCCCACATGACCACAAATACTGAGTTAACATTTGTTCACCCCTTAACATTTACAAAGTGAAGAAAAATAAAATGTTTTAACTATGCTTTCATATGCTAATACTGATCAGCAGATACACACATTGGTGACTAATTCAGCAAGATCAGACAACCCAAAAGCTCCCTTGTCATACACTAAAAAGTTCCATCAAAACATCAGTACACCAAAAGTAAAGTCTGGGGGACTGCTATGAGAATTCAGTGTCAGGCAGTCAAACCTCTGCAGTGACTATGGTAATTGTATCTATTCTGCACAATTAGTAAAGCATGCAATACGTAATTTGTAACAGCAGACAAAAAATCTTTTGAGCATAAATGAAATTACCTTGATTCCAAAAGTAGCTTTTTTGCTTGGGGTACAAGAAATAAGGTAAACCCACAAAAGCAGAGCTCTGATGGCACACATGTGTGCTGCACTACATTCTAATTAGCAATGTCTGCAATTCTTAACTTACTAATGTAAACATTACAAAACTTAACTAACATAAACCTTGCCATTGGCAGAATTTTAACTGTGTCCACACTAGCCAGCTCTGACCAGGAAACACCAGATCCACAGAGCAGGAGAGTGCTCTATGTATGAAACAACTTCTGTACTGAAAGAACAGAAGAGACTCCAGTAAGAGTCAGCTGTGGTGGCTTACAAGTCACTTACTCAGAAGGAGAGAAAGTTGCCCATCTTACAGTCTAGTCAAGCTGCCATCAGAGTTAGTTTGTCCTGGAAGCATAATCTGTGCCACACTGCAGTAAGAAAGGGTACTATTTACTGTAGATGTCTGAGTGAAAAAACAAAGTTGCCTATCAGGCCAGAGTGAACCACCACACAGCTCAGCCCAATTCAGCCTCCTGTTTCATTGGAACACATAGCCCTGACAGGTCTAAAAATTTTGGTAGTTTCAAGAACCACCTTACTGACTGAAAATCCTTGAAATTAATAATCATATTACTGCTGCCTTCTCACCTTTTTTTCTTGCTAACAATCATGTCCATAGTCTGAAGGAGTCGGCGCTCCAAGGCCAGAATATCGGCATCTGTCACATTCCTGCAAAACAAAGACCCCCATTAGGTTTGCTATCCCATATCAAAGGAAATTGTCACATGTCCATGAAACAAAGAAGAGAGAAGCCTATATAAGAATATGCTTCACCAACGGAAATGGTTCTAGAACACAGACATGACAAGAGCTAGATTCAGAAAACAAAGTCATGAAAAAGCTTGAATCGATGCCACAGGGAAAGCAGAATAATAATCTCAAAAAGGTGGACAAAGTATTTCCTAAGGCCACAGTTACCTGAGAAAGTAGGACATGTAAGTGTATGGACAGTTGACAGCCCCAAATCCTGACAGCAAGGCCATGAGTGTCACCCCAATCACACCCACGCGGCTGATGAGCTGTTCTATAGACAGGATTCCTGAGAAAGGAAAAACATGGCATTAGTGACCGTGCTCCCTTTACTCTGTTCCACACTAGGTGCCTTCACAATCTAACACATATGGAGCTTCTTAAGGAATCCAAATGCCTTCCCACTGCAACGATCAAAGGTAACACGAAGTAAAGACAGGGACTATGAAAAGAGAGGCAGAAAATCTCCCTGAGAAAGCACATTGTAATACTTCAAAACAGGGATGGGAAACTACCTATGAAGAACCCTAAGACAGATCTGGAGAGGATCAAGTGTTAGTATTTTGCATCTAAATTAATAAAAGAGTGACTGCACTTTGCTGAGGTGGGAACATGGATCATCCACCAGACACTATAAAGAAAGCATCTTTCGCAAAGCCACTTCTGCAATAACCAGGATTAGAGTTACCAAACTTGTTAGTCCTGGCAAACTAGTCCAAAAATATCTGAACCACGGAGCCCTATCCTGTCAACTGTTATTAGAAGCAACCCCTTCAGATCAGACACAATTTGTGTTTGTAGGAGAGTGTTCAAAGCCAGGTTGGACAGAGCCATGGGTGACATGGTCTAGTGTGAGGCATCCCTGCCCATAGCAGGGGGATGGAACTGGATGATCTTAAGGTCCTTTCCAATCCTAAACATCATATGATTCTATGACTATAGCATGGGAAGTTTATGCTGCTCCTAGCTGCTTATATTTATCCTGTGAACACACACACACATTGCAGAGGTGACCACCAAAAAGGCATTCCACTTGAGCATCAACTGGACTCTAAAACATTGTCACATAATACAGCATGACCATTAAGCCTATGTTGCAACCAAAACCAAGCACTGAATTTACATTTATTCTCCTCAGCTATCAAACACAGAGCTCAACCTGTCTCCATGCTGCCATGTGCTACTGAACAACACTCACTTTTTAGGGAGCTAGTTACAGAGCAGCTGCCACACACAGCACATTTGGAGCTTACATGACTGCAAAACTGAGATGGCGAAGCGCCAAGCCACATTTCATGCTCCAGATAAGGGGAATAAATGATGAAAACAAGGCAAAAAGACTTCACAAAAGGAGACTGAGACACCCAGTCATGTGCAGCTGCATAGAGATTTACACGCGCTACAGAATGTGCTACAATACACTGGCCTTTTGCCCCACATGCTGTCAGACAGCAACAGTTAAAACAGAGGTGTCTTCCAAAGTGACATGACATTCCACTGGTTAAAGCAATGCTTCCCACTAAAACTCACAGCAACCCCACTCTTGTGATCAGTTCATTTAGAATACTAGTATGTAACTGAGTAAAGCATAACCTTCCTTCTACTACAAGCTCCCACACTCAGGTCTATTGAACATGCTGGAGATCAACCAGGGCTTTTGACTTAGAGCCTTTGACTGATGGTTCATTTCCAAGCTGCATCACACTGGCCATCACCATTCCCAGGCAAGACAACCTGGTGACACAGGGTGCCACTGCTGGTACTTGAAAGGGTCCCACTAGTCCCCACAATTCCCCAGCTGTAGCACACCACCACGTGCAGGAGAGCAGGGGGACACAGTGACAAAGACACTACAGGTTAATGTAGTGCAGTGTGAGACATTCATTAGGCACAGCCTCCCTTCACAATAAGAACTCATCTGTTTGATTTGGGCCACTGCCATATGATAAAGCCCTGCAACAGCCTTGTCCATACATGGAGGGGAGCAGGGAAAAAAACAAAATAGAATCCTGTGCTCAAACCTTATGTCTGTACCTGGTAGATAAGGCACTGGACAACTGTTAAGCGGAGGTATCGCCCTGTAAAGCAGAAGTGTCGTGGTTTAGGCTGTAAATCAGCCACGCAGTTTGCTACATGGAGAATCGAAAGAATGCAACTCCCACAGGTT